>CM053328.1:34914721-35029721 GCA_028583605.1 Dastarcus helophoroides
TGACAAAACTGAAATAACGTAAAAATTCAGAGAGAAATATTTTTGAGGAATGAATTTTTTTCAGAAATTCAGGTACAAATCTTGTCATCTGAATCCAAGAAAGATTAAAAAACCCAACAAAGGTGACTCTAACGCATTTGATAGTCAAGCTATCATCTTCAGAGACATTTTTTCTTTAAGTTCGACTTATAATTGGTTTGGAAATTGCCATTTTTTCTCGAAATTCGACTTTTTGAAATTTCGACCAGTTTTCTTCAAAATTTCGATTTTCGAAAAGTTCAGGTTCTATTTTAGATTCGATTTTCTGAATGTTTTCCCAAAGTTTAGCTTTATTTCGAAATTTCAAATTTAATGTTGAAATTTAATCCCCCGTGTTTATGTAGTGAAGCCGAAAGGTTTTCGATTTTCTTTTTTGCATCAATTTTTCAAAATGATTGTTCTCTCCTAAATAAAATACTGCCTTCGCCCATGTTTAGAAATTCCGGTTTTTGAACACAAATATGCGAATTTTCTTTGAAATTTTAACCTTATACTGAAGATTTCGCTCGAAATATGTTTTTTTTAAGTCCACATTTCATGATGCAGGCCTAAATTCGAGAAAAACGTCAACATCGAACATAAACTCAAAATTTTGAAATTTTTTTCTGGCACCAGGCTCTTTTCAAAATTTCAATTTAATATCCATAGCTATGACGCGAATTTTCGGGTTTAACAATTTTAAGGTCAAACTTCCCATGTTGAGAAAAAAATTAAAAACTATAAAGTCTATAAAAATAGAAATTCGAGTTTTAATACGAAATTTTAAGGAAAAAAACTCAAAGCTACGAGAGAAATTTAATATTCATAAAGAAATTTTCGAACATAAAAATTCGAAGTTTAAACTCTTTCGTATTTTGATAAAAATATTCGGCTTTTCTTCACAAATTGATCTCTTCTAGAATATTCGAAATTTCGAAAATTAAATTGAAAACTTTGATATAATTTTCATAATTTTGGTTTTACTTTCAAAGTCCTTACTTTGGCTCAGATTTTTAGATATTTTTCTAAAATAGTTGATTTTTTTCTTTAGAGATTTCGACTTTTCTACTAGAAGTTTCTAGTCTACACAATATTTTAAAAATGTAAAAATCTCACTGAAAAACTTTGTCAATTTTCTGGTTTTTTTTTTGGAAATTTTGATATTTTCCTGAAACTCTCCAAGTTGATCTTGAACTTTTTAGCTCTTAGCTAAAATTTAGCTATACTCGAAATTCAGAATTTTTTACAAAAATTTTGATTTTTTTCCACAACATTCTGAGTCTTAATTTAAATACAAAACTTCCAGCATTTCTCGCACTAAAACTCGACACTTTTCACCTTTTCTCTTAGAGCAATTTTTCTCTCTTTAATTTAAAATTTTTGAAACACAAGTTTTGAATTTTCTTATTCTCAGTATGAAAGGAGTCAATATTTTATGGAAAAAAAGAAAATAGGTACTGTGTCGCCTAAATCAAGGTACCTGACAACCCTATTAATGAATAATGAAAAATGAACTAATTCATCGTTTATTTAAACGTAACGAGGGGTGACATCTAGTGTAATATACTTGAAACGTAGAATATACAAATCAAAAGAAGCAGGGTATCAATTTAGGACCCATCAAATAAAGCCTTTATAAATATTTACTTTTTGCTTATGTATCTTATTGTATAATTTAGTTGTGCCTAGAGAAAATAAAAACATATTCAAACCTATTCATTTAAATTTAAAATGAGGGCGACATCTAGTACCATACGAGTAAACTCCCAAGTTACCAGTAAAATCAAGGTCGTATAAACCTAGAGGTAGAACTACAATGTAATATAAATTATGAATACAACGAATGTGCACTTAGACAATTAAAACATAAAAAAACCAAAGCATGTGTGGATTTAATCAATCAATAGTGAGTATTTAATAGTTTTTGACCTCAAGATACGGAATTTCATATTACCCAGTTTACTATGATAAGTATAGAGGCCGCTGGTTCACTCTTAAATGTTGAATAAATCTATGAACGTAACTGTCACTTTGACATTGCCCAACTTTAAATGAATAACAATACGTGTACATAGCATAAATTATAAAAAACGCAGTTATAAATGATTTAATGGCCGCAATTCAAAATATTTACACTAAGATAACGTAGGTACTCACATATGTTTCTTACACGCGGCAAATCAATACTTCCTTACGTTTAAAAACATGACGTGGCCATAATATAACCTGCGTTTTTAGTAAGAATTGAGGAAATTCGTGAATGAAAACCGAGTAAAATATGGAAAGGAGACGCACCAGAGCAAGGAGCGAGCGAAGGATGTCTTCTGCTGAAAGTGGAGGAGTCGTAGAAAACAACAGAAGCAACCTAAAAGGCGACTGGAAAAACCTAATTTTACTATTTTTCCTCTACACTTTACAAGGTATTCCGTTAGGTTTAAGCGCTGCCATTCCCATGATTTTACAGAATAGGCAAGTCAGCTATAAACAGCAGGTAGGTTATTCATTTACAACTCGGGGTGAGCCAAAACGGAATTTTTCAGGCAGAATTCAGTTTGGTAACCTGGCCGTTTAGTTTGAAGTTATTATGGGCCCCATTAGTAGACGCGATTTTCTCTAGTAGGATAGGAAGGCGAAAAACGTGGCTTGATACCAACGCAGTATCTAATTGGGGGGTTTATGCTCCTATTGAGTCAGCATATGGACGAGTGGTTGGGGCCTGAGAACAACCCAAGTCCTCATATCGGGATGCTAACGTTGATGTTTTTCTGTTTGAATTTTTTGGCCGCCACTCAGGATATTGCCGTCGATGGTTGGGCGCTCACAATGCTGAAGAAGTGTAATGTGGCGCACGCCTCCACTTGCAATAGCATCGGCCAGACCACAGGGTATTTCTTGAGTTATGTTGTGTTTATGGCGTTGGAATCCGCCAGCTTTTGCAACGTATATCTACGGACGGTTCCTCAGGATGAAGGTAAGATTGGCAATAAAATATCTGAGTTTAACAAGGAAATTGCGAGAAGTGTTTACAATGAAAAAAAAATTGTAAATTGGATTTACTTAAATGGCTGCTTTTACAAAACATTGGCATTATTTTTTCGAAAACGGCGAGTTTACGTTCAAAACTTTGAATAGTTTAGTTAGAACAGGATATACTTCTTCAGGGATTGGACTGTGTCAAAGAACTACTAAAAGTGTTCGACATTTTGCTCACCATCGTAGGGGGCTTCTTCAGGAACAAAGAAAAGAAAAATAAATGAAAAGAGGAAATTGCCCTTCTCACTCTTTCATTTTTGCATATTCCCTCATATTCCTCTTTTCATTTATTTTTCTTTTCTTTGTTCCTGAAGAAGCCCCCTACGATGGTGGGCGAAACGTTGAACACTTTTAGCAGTTCTTTGACACTGTCCAATCTCGGAAGAAGTATATTCTGTACTGACTGTGGCCGTGGAAGCCTTCGTTGTCATAGTTTAGTTACAGCTTAATTTTCTTTTGACAAATTTTTAATCAATTATTAGTTTACATTCACATTTTTTATTACATTTATTTTTTTATTTATTACATTTCTTTGTCAATTATGACAATAAAAAAAAGTTTATTTTATAAATTTCCAATTTTTTTCTTAAAATTTCGACCCTTTGCTGTCAAATTTCCAGCTTAAACTTGGTTATGAAAAAAGTAAAAACTACAAGTTCTAGCTCGACAAAAGGATCTAAACTTTGAAAATCATTCGTATTTTGTAGAAAAAAGATCAGAATTTTGAGTTAAGTCTTTATTTAAACAGATGACATCGTCTGGAAAATGTTAAAAAGATTCAAGTTTAAACGGAAACTGTTGAAAAAAATGCTTAAAATGTGAAGAATTTCTTTAAATTTGAAGTTGATCGTCAGAATTTTAGAAACATCGCAAAATTGTTAAATTTAAACCAGAAATTTTGGGAAAATAACCAAAATTTTAGAAAGTCATTTAATATTGACAAATTAAACAAATAAAAACAAAACCGTTTCCTAACTTTGTCATTTTTTTCTAATTTAAGTTTTAAATTTCCAAGTATTTTCTTAAATTGTGAAATATAGAATCGAAAATTTGTTTATTTAGTTTCGTAATTTTTAAAATTGGACTTGGGTAAAAGAATGATCCATTAATTTCTAAGAAGTTTTATTATCAACCCTTTAGACGTTACTTTTCAGGTATCATTACGCTTTCTGGCTTTCTGTACTTCTGGGGTTGGATATTTTTGATAACAACAACTTTGGTGGCCATTTTTAAAAAGGAAACAGAACCAACTGACGAAGGTGAGGCAATATTTGTGGAAAGGGATATTTACAGGGCCTACAAGTCATTGAGGGAGATTATCAAATTACGTTCAGTGCAAACTTTGATTATCATCTTACTGACATCGAAGGTTTGTTAAATTCCACTTATTGGTGAATTGTCCACAATCTAACTTTTCTTCTTGTCAAAAAAGATTGGATTTTCGTCGACTGATAGTGTGATGCCATTAAAATTGGTGGAAGCTGGTGTACCGAAGGAAAGACTCGGATTGGTTGCTATTCCTATGATTCCAGTTCAGATACTATTACCGTTGGTGTTAGCAAAATATACAACAGGTGAGTTATTTAAAAAAAAAAGTGTTGTTTTTTAATTTGAAGCTTTGAAACCTAATTAACTGACACTTCCTCAACATTTCTACTTTTTTGTAGACATTCTAAAGCTTCAAGGGCTAATTCCAAGAAAACTGAATTTAATGTCAGCACATTCTGCTTAAAATGGAAATTTTGGGAATTTTCTTCAGATAAATGTCAATTTTCTTTTACATTAAAGTCAACGTTTTGTGTATAAAATGAACATTTTGGAAATTTCGTTTTGCTTACTTTGTCTTATCAGCTTCAATTTTTTGTCAAAACTTGAACTGTTTTCTCAAATTCCGAGTTCAGTCCTAAAATTTGAAAATAAATTTCAACCGATGTCGAATTTTTGGCTTTTGTCCCAATTTTACTTTAAAATGCTTGTTTTAATTCTCGAATTTGTTATATTTTCGAATTTTTCCAAATTTTAAACTTGAGGAAAAAGTGTGATGTTTATAAAATTTATTACCCTACTAAAATTACATAAAACTATGGTAATATAATAACTAGATAAAACATGTAATATATAAACTTGTATATGGAGCCCTACACTGTCGCCACTTTCTAAAATACGTCACCGTACATCTCACTAATCCAAACGAGTCTGTTTTTGTAATTTTTCCTACTCCTCAACCTCTGATCAATGGCGCTAACTTGCTTCATAGGTTTAAAAGCCACGCTACTTTTAACATAAGTATAATAAGTATACCACTTATTCGTCTCCAAGCTGTCGCATTTTCCCTTTTTCGTCAAGAGTAATCTCGTGCCCAACTTCGGACTCGCCGCGTTCTCATCATTTTTCGGAATACTATTCTCAACCTTGACAACGTGTTGCTTCGTGTACACCTTATAGACGATACTCGGTGGAAAAAATTCGCCTGCCATGCGAAAAACCAAAATCGAGTTGTTCCTCTCGAATAGCTGGGCGTGCGCTATGTTCACCTTCATCAGCAGTTTTTCGGGGTTTTTGCACATAGCCTTACGTAGCACCTTCTTCGTCTCCTTGAATATTATCCTGTTTCTCCACCCAAAATAGCACCGTTGTATCCTCCGAGCTGCCTCGTCTTCCGTTCTGAGAAACCACTTAATTAGTTGAAAATTGACAAGTTTCAAAAGATCTTACAGTTTGAATCCGCCTCCTTTATCCATGGGTTTTTCCATGTCTTCCTCATTTACATATCTGAAAGTCGCCGGACCTGTATAGTCCCACGGTTCCAGATAAAATGAGTGGTCCTGGTACAGAATACTGAAAATATCTTTTGACTTTTGCAGTCTAGTCATATTTTTTTATTTAGTTATGTCACAAGCGTGCGATTTCCTAGGAAACGAAGGGTTGAAAAATTTTAGAAGTCAAGACAGTTAATTCCAGTCAGTCATTAGTTTTTGGAAAATACAACACAAGTATTTTGTTTTTGAAAGTTACAACACAAGTATTTTGTTTTTGAAAATATGATCTTTTGCTCCGAGATTCATTTATTGCTTGGAGCAGCAACATTAATTTTAAATATTTTTATTTTCTATTTTTTCAAGTATATTACCATTTTTTTCAAGATAAATCTTTTATTTTAGTTTGTTTATTTATTTTTTCGAAAATCCAAGAACATTGGATTCAAAAGTTCATAAATAAAAGTTTTAATCCTGACTACCAACATTTTTTTATTATTTTCCCTAGAATTTCGACTTTTTCTAGAAATGTTAGCTTTTATTTTTGAAAATTCCAACGACAAATGTCAAGAATATTTCATCTCTTCTCCCAAGAGTACAAGTTTACGCTTTCAATTTTTATAATTTATTTATTTCTACAATTTCGCTTGCAAACAAAATTTTACCAACAAAACCTTTTCTAAAAATATTAACTTTTTGCAAAATTTTAAGTTCGCATTTAAATTCAATTTTTTTAATAAATTTAATCATTTTCGAAAGGTCGAATTTTCGATCATTCCAATTTCGATTTTTACCATTTCCTAAAATTTTAATGCAGCCTCGAACAGTTTTCTTTACATTATGCGAGTTTTCTTTTAATTTTCTGCATTAATAACAGTTTGAATTTCTCTACTAGATTTGATAATCTAGCCAGAATTAAACAAAATTAGACTCTGCACTAGATGTAGTGGCATATTTCAGCTACTTTAGAAGCATTTACATAATTTCAGGTCCAAGACCTCTAGATATCTTCCTGAAGTCCATGCCTTACAGGCTTCTCTTCGGCCTCGTGGGGGCTCTACTAGTGTGGGTAACGCCCCATTTCGTAAGAAGCCCAGATGAAGGATTACCAGCACTCTACGTAATATTTCTAGTCATTTGCTATGCGCTTCATCAGGCATGTACCCCCACCACGTTCGAGGCAACAGAGTTTTAATTCTTTCATTCTAGGTATGCGTATTTGCAATGTTTGTATCTGTGATGGCGTTCTTCGCCAAAATTAGCGATTCCTCGGTAGGTGGAACCTACATGACCCTGTTGAACACGCTGACTAACTTAGGGGGTAACTGGCCTGCTATTTTAGCCCTTTACTTTGTCGATCCCCTGACGCAGAAGCAGTGCATTGGGGGAGCAGAGGAACTGGATAATTTATGCCGAGATAGCGAGGAAAAACAGGTTAGTTGTACCTTGCAGCTCGGGTAACAATGTTTTGATATTTCTAACAAGGATTCCTTAAAAAAAAAAAATTTTGAAACAGCCGAAATTTTGAAAAATTCATAATTTTTAAAAAATATCGAATCTTCGGTTTTTAATTTTCAAAAATACCGAAACTTTGATTTTGAATATTTTCAAAAAGTATTAAAGTGAAACAAAAAGATGATCGTTTTTAAATAGTCGAAGAAAGACAAAATTTCTGAAATTCGAAATTCTGAAAAAAATCGAAATTTATAAGTGACAGTTTTAAAAAATGGTCCAAAATGTTGATAAATATCGAAACTTGAACCCAAAATTTTTGCAATAGTTAAAAAAACATGAAAATATTGAAAGAAGGGAACTTTTGAAAAAATCGAACTTTTTAAATTTCGAAGTTTCGTAACTGTCAAGATATTTGAAAAGAAAGTCGAAATTTTGAGAAAAATTGGAAGTTTTTGAGTTGAGAATTTCAAAAAAAGGAGATATTTTGAAAAAAAGTTGAGATTTTACAAATTCTAAATTTTCAAAATTCGGAATTTTTAAGCTGAGAATTTCAAAAAAAGGAGATATTTTGAAAAAGGTTGAGATTTTACAAAATCGAAATTTTCAAAATTCGGAAGGTTATGGACAATTTTCCAATAAAAAATAAAAATTTTGAATTCTTCAAAATGCAAAATTTGGAGAAAAAAAGTTAATTTTTAAGTGACAGTTTTAAAAAATGGTCTAAAATGTTGATGAATATCGAAACTTGCACCCATAATTTTGCAAGAGTTCAAAAACATGAAAATATCGAAAGAAGACGGGAACTTTTGAAAAAATCAAACTTTTTTAATTTCGAAGTTTCATAACTATGTCAAGTTATTTAAAAAGAAAGTCGAAATTTTGAAATTTTTAAGTTGAGAATTTCAAAAAAGGAGATATTTTGAAAAAAATTGATAATTACAAAATCGAAATTTTCAAAATTCGAAATTTTTGAGTTGAAAATTTCAAAAAAGGGAGATATTTTGAAAAAAAGTTGAGATTTTACAAAATCGAAATTTTCAACATTCGAAAGGTTATGGACAGTTTTCCAATAAAAAATAAAAATTTTGAAATCTTCAAAAGGCAAAATTTGGAGAAAAAATGTTAATTTTTAAGTCACAGTTTTAAAAAATGGTCTAAAATGTTGATGAATATCGAAACTTGAACCCATAATTTTGCAAGAGTTAAAAAACATGAAAATATCGAAAGAAGACGGGAACTTTTGAAAAAATCAAACTTTTGGAATTTTTAAGTTGAGAATTTCGAAAAAGGGGATATTTTGAAAAAAGTTGAAATTTTACAAAATCGAAATTTTCAAAATTCGGAAGTTTATGGACAATTTTCCAATAAAAAATAAAAATTTTGAAATCTTCAAAAGGCAAAATTTGGAGAAAAAAGTTAATTTTTAAGTGACAGTTTTAAAAAATGGTCTAAAATGTTGATGAATATCGAAACTTGAACCCATAATTTTGCAATAGTTAAAAAACATGAAAATATCGAAAGAAGACGGGAACTTTTGAAAAAATCAAACTTTTTAAATTTCGAAGTTTCGTAACCATGTCAAGATATTTGAAAAGAAAGTCGAAATTTTGAAATTTTTAAGTTGATAATTTCAAAAATGGAGATATTTTCGAAAAAGTTGAGATTTTACAAAATCGAAATTCTCAAAATTCGGAAGTTTATGGACAATTTTCCAGTAAAAAATAAAAATTTTGAAATCTTTAAAAGTTAAAATTTGGGAAAAAAACGAAACTTTGAAGAATGTGGAACTTTTCATGAAAAAAGCCAAAATTTTTTAAAAATCGAAATTTAAAAAAAATTGACATTTTTAAAAAATGTCGAAACTCGAAAAAGTCGATTTCGAATTTTTAAAGAGTATTAAAATTTGGAGAAATGTACGTCGTTATTCTGACAAAATTCGAAATTTTTAAATTGGTGTTTAAAAAATAGTCGAATTATTGAAAGATGTCGAAACTTGAAAAAAAATCCAAATTGAAAAAGAGCTAAATTCTTTACAAAAGAAGAAAATTTGGAAAAAGGCGAAGATTTTGATAGAATCTGAATTTTGAAAAATGTAGAAATATCGTCAATATGTCGAAAATGTTTGAGAAGAAAGTCGAAATGCTGAAAAAGTTGGAAAATTTGGGAAAAGGCGAAATTTTAAAAATAGTTGCGATTTAAATAAAATGTTCGGACAATTTTAAAAAAGGAAAAATAGAAATTTTGACAAATGTCGGAAGCCGAAATTTGGAAAAAAGTTTTAAAAAATTTTCCCTAAAAAGTGTCAAAATAAGCAAAATTTCAAAACAATTCGACAATTAAAAAATGGTAATAAATCTTTAAAGACCGAAATTTTCAAAACAATGCGAAAGTTTGCGGAAATGGCATAATTTTTTTAAAAAATTGCCAATTTTCGAAAACGTCCAAACTGAAAAATAGACGAATTTGGAGGAAAATGTCGAAATTAAAAGAAAAGTTGGACGTTAAACGGAAATTTCAAAACAAAGTTAAAATTCTGAAATATGCCCCAATTTTAAAAAATTTCGGAAATTTCATTTATTTTTTTTTGATCTAATTTTTTCCAAATTATTTCAAAATTTGAAAAAAATGCGAGATTTTCAAAACATTACATACACATTTTAAAAAAGTCGAAATTTTGATTATTATCCAAAGTTTCATAAAAATTAAAATTTTCAATAAGAGTTAATTTTAAAACAAATTAAGGAAGTTTAAATTTTTAAAAATAGTTTATTTTTATTTCTAAAAGGCGAAATTTTCAAACAATGTCGAGATTTGCAGAAATAGCATAATTTTTTTAAAAAACTGCCAATTTTCGAAAACGTCCAAACTGAAAAATAGACGAATTTGGGAAAAAATGTCGAAATTAAAAAAAAAGTCGGGATTTTAAAGAATCGGTAAAAATTAAAATTTTGAAAAATGCCCTAATTTTAAAAACCTTCAGAAATTTCATTCATTTTTTTTTGATCGAATTATTTCTAAATTATTTCAAAATTTGGAAAAAAGGCGAGATTTTCAAAATATTTCACATTTTCGAGTCGAAATTTTGATAATTATCCAAATTTTCATAAAAATAAAAATTTTCAAAAAGAGTGAACTGTAAAACAAATTAAAAAAGTTTAAAGTTTAAAAAATAGTTTCTAATTTTTTTTAAAAAAAAAAGGCAACATTTTTAAACAATGTCGAGATTTTAAATCGAAATTTTCAAAAAAGATGGAAATTTTAAAGTTCTACTAATTTTCAAAAAAGAAAAGTAAAATTGAAATTTTGAAAACAAGGCGAGCTTTTGAAAAAAAACTCCAAATTTGAAAAAATAATTCAACATTTTGAAAAAAGTCGACTAAGATTACGAAATTTAAAAAAATCAAAATAAAAAACTGGATTTAACAAAAACCGAAATTTTTAAAAACAGTTTGAATTTTGTAGAAAATTGAAATAAAAAAATTGAAAGTTTGCAAAAAAGTCCAAATTTAATTAAGAATCTAAATTTTTAAAAATCCAAACCAATTCGCTCGAAATTTTCAGAAAAGATGAAAATTTTAAAGTTCTACTAATTTTCAAAAAAGAAAAGTAAAATTGAAATTTTGGAAACAAGGCGAGATTTTCAAAAAAAAACTCCAAATTTGAAAAAATAATTCAACATTTTAAAAAACTCGACTAAAATTACGAAATCAGAAAAAATCGAAATTTAAAAAAATCTGAATCTAACAAAAACCGAAATTTTTTTAAAAAGTTTAAATTTTGTAGAAAGTTGAAATAAAAAAATTGAAAGTTTGCAAAAACGTCCAAATTTAACTAAGAATCTAAATTTTAAAAAATCGAAACAAATTCACCTGAAATTTTCAAAAAAGATGGAAATTTTAAAGTTCTACTAATTTTCAAAAAAGAAAAGTAAAATTGAAATTTTGAAAACAAGGCGAGCTTTTGAAAAAAAACTCCAAATTTGAAAAAATAATTCAACATTTTAAAAAACTCGACTAAAATTACGAAATCTGAAAAAATTGAAATTTAAAAAAAAATCTGGATTTAACAAAACCCGAAATTTTTTAAAAAAGTTTAAATTTTGTAGAAGGTTGAAATAAAAAAATTGAAAGTTTGCAAAAACGTCCAAATTTAACTAAGAATCTAAATTTTAAAAAATCGAAACAAATTCACCTGAAATTTTCAAAAAAGATGGAAATTTTAAAGTCCTACTAATTTTCAAAAAAGAAAAGTAAAATTGAAGTTTTGGAAACAAGGCGAGATTTTCAAAAAAAAACTCCAAATTTGAAAAAATAATTCAACATTTAAAAAAAATTCGACTAAAATTACGAAATTAAGACAAATCGAAATTTTAAAAAAGTTTAAATTTTGTAGAAAGTTGAAATAAAAATATTGAAAGTTTGCAAAAAAGTCGAAATTTAGCTAAGAATCTAAATTAAAAAAAATCGAAACAAATTCACTCGAAATTTTCAAAAAAATCGAAATTTCGAAAGAAGAATTTTTGGAGATATAGTGGAAACTTTCAAAAAAACTCAAATTTTTAGGGAAGTCGAAGTTTTTAAAAAACTCAAAATTTTCAGAAACAATTGAATATTTTGATGAAATCAAGATTAGGAAAGGTAAATTTTGTAATAAAATCCTAATTTATAACAATATCTAACCAACAACTTCATAATTTGAAAACAAAAAATTAAAGTTCTAGAAAACGAAATTTGGAAAAAATCGATGTCAAGTTGAAAGTAGAAATTTTTAAAATAGTCGAAATTAAAAACGAAAATTTCAATAAAATTCGAACAAAATTTGTTGTTTGTTGGGTGACCCAACAGCTAGTTATATTATTAGTTTCATTCTTGTTATTCTATATCAGGGGTAGTCAACCTTTCTTTGTTTACCGCCCACTTTTGTACATTTTTGGCATTTAAATGTTCATACCGCCCACCGAGTTTCTTGTTGTAAAACCAGTCGCGAATTTTTAACGACCAGAAAAAAAAGGTCTTTACATTCAAGATTCAAAGTTCAAATTTGTTTATTTGAGAACTAAAAAACAAAAAAAAAAGCTTTGACAAAACTTAACCACGAGAAAGATACTTTCACAAAACTTGACCACGAGAAAAAAGCTGTCACCTACTGTTACAATAACTAGTATTTACCTCAAATCTCCTATCGCCCACCAAAAAGCTTCAAACGCCCACTAGTGAGCGCTATGGACCAGATTGATTACCACTGTTCTATATCTTCTATATTTTCTTATTAAATATTAATAAAATCGTATTAAAATTTAGTACAATTAAGTTTTGGATTATGTTTATTAATTTTATTTAACATTTCTTCGGCCCAGTTTGGAAATATTTAAATTTTTATTGTTTGTTGGCCAAAGAAATTTTAAATAAAATTAATAAACATAATGTTTCCGGTCTATAAGAGTTCACCATGAAGAATAAATATTGGATTGTATCCTAAGTATTTAAGTGGCCCACTGTCCTAAAAAAGATACCGATTTCTGATCTAAACTATTTGTTGCAGCTTTGTACTACGTTAGGGGGTAAATGCCACACGTTCATGGATGGTTTTTACATCGAAACCGTCATCTGCATCATCATTGGATTTGCGTGGTTGCAGTGGGGTAAAAAGAGAATCATGCATTTGCAGAATTTGAACGCCATTGCTTGGAAACTGCCTAAGAGTAAAAAATGACTCCCAGTTTGATCCACGATTGTAAAATCTTAAGTTAATGCACAAGTCTTTCCAGCTTGCCGAATCCAGACACTCGAAAATATTCCCTTGTTTCATTTAAGTACAATTTTAATTTGTTAAAGATTGATTGTTGTTGATATTATTGTAGAGGTTTTATAGTTAAATTTTTATTTATCTCGTCTGAAGTATTTATATTTTAGGTGTACAATTTAAAAGTGCAAGTGAGACAATACTGTATTATACACGGTTTTTAAAAACAGTAAAGTATTTTTTTGTAGAATTTGTTTTATTTAAAATCTACAGTTTTAAGATAAATGTGAAGGTGGGGATTGTTATTTACAAATCTTCCTCCCAGCAACCTATCCTGCTGCAAAGGGGTATTGCATTCAACATGCAGTAGCAGGTGTTGCATTTTACCCTGTACACTGATCCGGGGATGCATACATTTTCTGAAACATTATAAAATTTATTACAATGGATGTAAAAATTATGTGATAGAGGATGGTCAGCTGAGCCAAATAAACGGTTGTATGTAGAAAACCATTGATGGCCAAATATTTGGACCAACTAGATTTTTAACCAAGATATATTTAAACTTTTTAAAATTTACATTACATACCCTTAAGTTAATGTGTATTTTCTCAACTTATCAAGTTAATTTAAATTAAAATCATGAATTCTACATCTTATGTTATATGGCAGAGGTGGGCAAACGCAACTCTTGAGATTTCCATGAGGTTCTCATTTAAGACGAACGCAGCTCGTATTAAGAATTTAACGTTTTCCATTATTTCAGAACATTTTCGTAACCTGCCTTGTTGAAAATTTAAACTCGAAATTTTTTTTTTAATTTTTGAAAATTAAAAAAAACGTCAAGGTGTATAAAAAAATTTATCGAGATTATGAAACAAACCATATTTGGGAAAAAGTCCACATATCGAAAACAACTGGATATTTGCAGAAAACAATTTCGAATACTCCCAATTTTACTAAAATAATTCAAAACTTGGATAAATAGAAAAAAAGACGTGTAACAGTCAAAATTTACAAAAAAAGGCTTATTTCGAAATTATGGACATTCTAAGAAAAGTTAAAATATGTGAGAAAATTTTGTAGAAAAAGTTTAAATTTTGAAAGAAAAATGAAAATTTAAATTATAACTTTAAAACGAAAGTCGAACTTATAAGGTACTATTACGTGCGAGTTTGTCTGCGGAATTAGATGAATTATAATTGCCTGAAGCAATTATAATTCATGAGTCATGCAGCCTTCACCATACATGAAAGAAGGCCACCATATGTGGTGGAAGAGCCACCATATGTAGTGGAAGAGCCACCATATGTGGTGGAAGAGCCACCATATGTGGTGGAAGAGCCACCATATGTGGTGGAAGAGCCACCATATGTGGTGGAAGAGCCACCATATGTGGTGGAAGAGCCACCATACATGAAGAAAGGGCACTATGTAAGTTTGAATTGATAGGTCGCTGGATTTAGAACACTGCTGATTTGATCTTAACTATTTATTTTTAACTATAATAATTGTGGTGGCGTTGCTTGCCCCGAATATGCTACATGAAATTCTTACAACGATCTTTCGGCTGTTACAAGTTGCCGTCTTCTTATCTTAATACTTTTTTGTTGCATTTATTGACGCAGGAGCAATGCCAATTGGATAACTTATTTCAAATTCTAACAGGCACCATACATGGGAAAAGATTCACCATAAATCAAATTGGCCCCAAACTCCGTAAAAGTTTAATCTAGTCCTGGCAAAGAAGAATTCTACTTGTAGTTTTTTGGGAAAGAAAAATAGACTCCCCAATATATTTATGTGAATACAAACTTTCAAAGCCACCTCTGACAAGAGTTAAACTCAGGACAATTATGAGAAACACCATTTGAAGTTCAAGAATTGGCCAAAAAGATGTTTGAGAATCTCAAGATAGCAATTTATGGAAATATTTTGTTAGCTCTCGCAATCATATATTGAGTAATGTTTTGATAACTCCCAATCTGAACTATTAACAGTAATAACTATTAATAGTATTAACTTGAAATACAAATATTGTCCCCTGAAACCAAGAATGATCATAAAACACAACAAACGTTGCTCTTTCTTCTTCGTTTCAGGGGACAATCGATCAATTTTTGAAGATAACCAAGGGCCAGTTCGTTCCACCAAAACAGTATTAACTAACGTTTATTTTAATTCAGTCGTGACTAGCTTGCAAAATCACTGAAAACTACTTACCGTTGTTAAATTCGTTTTCTTCCCCAATTATAATTGCTGCGGGTTATACATAAAAAAGTACTTCATTAGTTCGTGTAATTTGGAAACAGATCGATATATTACGTACTTGATGTTTCTTGTTGCTTCTCTTTTTTCTCTTGATCCTCCGAATCATCATTGTAGTCGTGTTCAGTGGCCTTACCACCAAATAAATCTGTTATAGTTTTGTCGATGTCATCTTGCTTTAAAACATATTCCGATGCTAAAATTAATGACATCAATGTACAGAGACAAATTAAAAGGAGGCGCATTTTTTTTTAATTTCAATTAAATATTCTTCTGAATGCTATCAAGTAAAAAATGCGACTTTCATATTAGTAATAGCGCTATAAAACATTTATATTTCTTTTATATTAGATATTGATTGAATGGTATTTTAGTGACATAAAAACCAAAAATGGTTTTACTTGCATTGTTCGAAACTAATTAGTCATAATGGTCCAACAATTTACTTAAATGCATCAGTCGTGTATGCACTAACTGATTTGAATGTAGGACAATAGATTAGAGATCCGGATGTTTTCATCAGGACCTCTATTAAGTAGAAAGATCAAGTCTGGTGAAGGATTTCTTTTATTGAAGGTCTCGAGTCCTTTCAGTTCTCTTCACTAGTTCCTAGCAAAGTTGTGCATGGATTAACAAATGGCTAAGACGCTGAGTCGTTCGTTCTTATGTGCGATATCTGCGGTGGACACATGCGCCAGATCATTAGAAGCGCCGAAGGCGTCCCAGGACTTAATAACATCAGTTAAGCTGAAATTTTTTTTAAACAGTAACATTCATCATAACCATGTTTCTGATGAAACGAACTGATCCTTGGTTATCTTCAAAAATTGAAATACAAATCTTGTCCCCTGAAATCAAAAAAGATTAAAAAACACAACAAAGTTTGCTCTAACGCGTTTCAATAGCCTTCGTTGTGTTTTTTAAACTTTTTTGGTTTCAGGGGGCAAGATTTGTATTTCAACCATGTTTCTGTCGATTTCTTTTATTTCAAAATGTCTGGTCGGAGTTCGGAATTACCATTTTATCTTTGTATCTAACTGTTTAATCAGTTGCAAAGACTTTTTCTCGAACTAGAATTATATCAACCTGCTTAATTTCTATTCGTTTTTTAATGATTTGGCTATCACTTGTTCGTCCAAAAAACGTTGGTCGTACTTTTTTTTACATGCAATGTCATTAATGCATATCACTTTAAAAAAAATCAGTAAAAAAAACACCAAAGAATATTCATCAAATTTAAATTTCTAGTATTTCGGAAAATTATAATTTCGATTTTTTTTCCTAATTTCTTATTAGACTTGAAATATTTATAAAAAAGGTCGAGATTTCAGTTTTGAATTTAAAAAAAGATGACACTGTTCGGCAAAATATGTAATGAGATTTTAAAAAAATCTAGAAGATTATTTCAGAAATTTCAATTCTCGACTTATTTTTCGAAATGTCGATAGTAAACTCATAACAAAAAATAGGAAAAAATATGCAAGTGTAATACAACCTAAACTGCAAATTCATGCAGCCCTCCAGGCGTATATAGTGAATCATAGGTAGCTGAACTACCAACAATTGAAACACTGCCACCTAGCGAAGCGGTTGCTCTATAGAAAAGTTCCCAGAAGACAAGGATTCTAATGCACAGACCAATAGGTTTGAACATTTATTAGATTCGAATCTAATAAATATTCAAACCTGTTGGTCTGTGCCTAGAAAACCTAGAAAAAAGTTATGATTTGTATTAAGACAACATTTTTTTTTAAATGAATCCCATTTAATATTTCTTCGACCCAATTTAGAAATATTTGTTTCAAAGTATTGCCAATTCCCGTTACTAAAAATTTAAATATTTGTCTGGGTCGTAGAAATGTTAAATAAAATTGATTCTACAGGGTGTTATAAAAGTCCGGGCCGCTACTTCAGGAGCATATTCTACACATTAAAATATGAAAAATGTTGAAATACATTTTTTTCTTTAAATTGCCTCCTAGCGGAGATATGACCATTTAAAGATGGCGCCCCTAAAGTGGTTTTTTTTACTACAAAAGTTAACGGTTAGTAGCAAAGTCATGAAATTGGGCAAGCAGTTAAAGAATTGAATTAGGCATATTCTCATGTAACATATTTTTTAAATAAGCAGTAGCGTGGTGTGTAGGGGGTTGCCCGCGATTATTTTTTGCCGTAACTTTTTTGTATTGCAATATTTCGACACAAAAGTGCCATAATCGTAAAAAGCAACATTTTTTATACAAAAAAGGTCCTCTTTCTCAAAGTCGCTAAAAGTAACCGTTTCCGAGAAAAAGGCGTTTAAATAATCCTATCCCGTCTTCGAAATTCTAACTAATTTGTAAAGAAAAAATAAGTTGGTCATGCAAACTGATCGTAAAGAAAACAATTGTACTTGACAATATCTGCCAGAGATTGACGTTGTGTCACTGATAAAATTTGGTCGTAAGCTGTAAACTTTAGCAGTTTTTGTTGTCAATACTAAGTGTAGTAGTTTTTTAACTTTTCATTATTTTGATAAAATGGACTATTCAAATCAAGAAATGGCCGATATGCATTTAATGTACGGGCTTGCAAATTGTAATCGTGCTGAAGCAAGATGGCTTTATGCTGAACGTTTTCCTAATAGACACCTACCAGGAGAAAAATTGTTCCAGAAAATTCATGCTCGTTTATGTGAAACAGGAAATTTTGTTTTCAAAGGCGAACGTGTTGGAAGGCCAAACGCAGAAGTTGCTAATTTAGAGGAGTGTGTGCTTCAGTGAGTTGAAGAAGATCCATGTGTCAGCACTAGACAACTTGCTTTAGCCGAAGGAGTAAATCACGTAACTATCTGGCGAATTTTGAAATTTTACCAATTTTACCAATTTTACCCCTATCATTTTCAAAGAGTGCAAGGGTTACTTGCTGCTGATTATCCTCCAAGAATAGAATTTTGCAACTGGCTATTGCATAAGATCGCTGAAAATGAGAACTTTCCATCGCTCATATTATTTACGGACGAAGCGAGTTTTACCAGAAACGGGATACTTAACTTTCACAACATGCATCAGTGGCAAGTTGAAAATCCCAATGCAGTTATTCAGTCGAGACATCAGCAACATTTTTCACTTAACATTTGGGGAGGAATAATAGGGGACTCTATAATTGGACCGTTTTTTTTACCTCACAGGTTAACAGGAGCATCATATAGACATTTTTTGCAAACAGAGTTACCCGTGTTACTTGAAAATGTTCCACTCATAACAAGACAGCGAATGTGGATAATGCACGATGGGGCACCTGCCCATTTTAGTGCAGTTGCTAGGGAATTTTTGAATAACAACTATCATCAACGATGGATAGGTCGAGGAGGTCCGATACCATGGCCAGCTAGGTCTCCTGACCTCAACCCACTCGATTTCTACTTATGGGGACATCTAAAGCAGATCGTCTACTCCACACCAGTTGACAATATCAATGATCTTCGTGAACGAATTGAAAATGGGTTCAATCAGATTCACAATACACCAGGCATTTGCGAAAGAGTAAGGAGTTCCCTTAGAAGACGAGCCGAGCAATGTATTGCTGCAGGGGGCAGTAATTTCGAACACTTGCTTTGATTTTTTTTTTTTTCTTAATTTTGTACTATTTTTATATCAATGCAGTTAGTAGTGGATAAATTAGAAATTTGCAAAACGAATTCTAATAAATGCAACAATTTTGTTTAAACACTTTTTTCTCGGAAACGGTTACTTTTAGCGACTTTGAGAAAGAGTACCTTTTTTGTATAAAAAATGTTGCTTTTTACGATTATGGCACTTTTGTGTCGAAATATTGCAATACAAAAAAGTTACGGCAAAAAATAATCGCGGGCAACCCCCTACACACCACGCTACTGCTTATTTAAAAAATATGTTACATGAGAATATGCCTAATCCAATTCTTTAACTGCTTGCCCAATTTCATGACTTTGCTACTAACCGTTAACTTTTTGTAGTAAAAAAACCACTTTAGGGGCACCATCTTTAAATGGTCATATCTCCGTTAGGAGGCAATTTAAAAAAAAAATGTATTTCAACATTTTTCATATTTTAATGTGTAGAATATGCTCCTGAAGTAGCGGCCCGGACTTTTGTAACACCCTGTATAATATTTCCGACGAATAAGCGTCTAAAAAGAAAAGGAGACGAAATTTCATTTTTGAAAACCTAATTTTCAAAAAGAAGTAAAGCATTTTAAGTCTAAACTAGAAAGGGGCCTTTACACCTACACGCTTTCCCGCGGGTTTGGCGCGCGCTGATCAAATTTTAAATGCAAAATTTTCGCTTGGGACAAAAATCCGTTAAAATCATATCAAATTAACTCGAGGTGCTGGAATGGAACGTTGCATTCCTAGTAAAAAATTTCTGAAACACCACGTTCCTACGTATCACTTGGAACGCGAGAGTGGCCCTTCCTGACAAGATTGTCTATTATCAGCTGATCACTTTAAAAATCTTTAAAATTCATTCCGACAAGGGGAACTAAGTGTAAGTTTTAAATTTTGAGAAAAAAATCAAAACTTCGAGAAAGAATCAAAATTAAAAAAAAATATTACGTTTTAAATCCAAACGAAAAAACCGAAATCATTTTTAAATTTTGAATATTTCCCGACATTTTCATTTTTATCTCATTAGGCTCATTAGTCAAAATTTCAAAAAATTCGAGATTCCAACACAAAATCCATTTTTCAAGATCAAAATCATCTTGAAGACATCCAATTTTAATTTCCTTTTTTTTCTTGTTAACGATATCTTCATGAGTTTTGAATTCTGGGAAAGAAGTAAAATATTTCAAATTTAAATTGGAGCTTTTCAGAAAAAAAGTGACAATTTAAGAGAAACACAAAATAAAATAATGATTTCTGGAAATTTCGACTTCAAATTTTGACTGAACCAAAGAGTTTTATGTTGAAGTTCTTAGAATTGCAGAAATATATCCTAAATTTTGATAAACGCTGATAACGAAAGCTTCCACGGCTAGAGTCAATACAGGATATACTTCTTCCGGGATTGGACCGTGTCAAAGAACTACTAAAAGTGTTCCACGTTTGATTAAGGCTTGAAATTTAAAAATATATAAAGAATTAACCAAAAAAAAATTCAAAAAAAAACGTTAAAATTTCGACCACAATTCCGAAAAACAAACCGAAATTTTGTAAAAAAAATGAAATTTTCATTTTCAAATCAAAATTTTTAAGTCTAACAGATTTAGGGCAAACTCTTAGCCAAAGACAAAATTTTCGAACCAAATTCGAAATTTCGAAAATTACAATTGTTAGAATTTGAATTATGTTTTCAATTGGGCATTGCTGCTGCGTCAAGCAATGCAACAAAAAACGTAGTAAGATAAGAAGACGGCAACTTGTAACAGCGGCAATAAGATATAAGAATTCCCGCAGCATATTCAAGGCAAGCAACGCCACCACAATTATAGTTAACAATAAATAGTTAAGATCAATCAGCCAGTGTTCTAAATCCAGCGACCTATCAATTCAGAAATCACACAACAATTTATAATTTTCTGTCAGGTAATTATAATTTAGAGATTATGCTTGGAATTTTGAGAAAAAACTCAATTCTTTTGTGGAAAATTCAAAATTTGTAATAAAAGAAACTTTGAAATTTTAAGATCAAAACCACTGAGAAAAAAAAGAAAATGTTGAGAGAAAAAAATGAGATTTTCAATTAAAAGTCGAAATTTTAAAATCTAACCAATCTAAAGCAAACTACTTTTAGATAAAGATAGAAATTTCTGGCCAAATTCGAAATCTAGGAAATTAAAATTTATAATTTTCTGAAAGCTAGTTTTAATTCAGAGATTATATTTAGAATTTTCAGAAAAAAACGCGAATTTTGGTGGAAAATTTAAAATTCATAATACGAAAAACCAAATTTTGAAATGTCTAGATCAAAGCACAATTTCGAGAAAAAAAACCGAGATTTTGACAAAAAATGGGATTTTGAATTATAGATTTAAATTTTGAAATTTAACAAATTTAGAACAGAGGACACAAATGTCAAGCCAAACTCAAAATTTAAAGAATTAAAGTTTATATTTTTCTGTAAGGTAGCTTTAATTTCGAGGTTATATTTAGAATTTTGAAGTTGAGGAATAACTCGAATTTTTGAGGAGAATTCAAAATTGATAATAACAAATATACATTCAAATTCCGAAATTTCGGAAAATAGTGCCAATTTTTCGAGAAAAAAAACCAACATCTTTAAAATTTAATCCACATTTCGTAATAAATTAAAATTCTTTAAAAAATGTCTAAATTTCCGGTATAAAATCTAAATTATAGAAAAGAACTCACTTTCAGGTTTAAGCTGGAGTTGAAAAAAAGGTGATATTTCCAGGAAGAATTCGAAATTTTGAGGAAAAGGTCAATTTCTTATATTAACGGCTTTTCTGGATAAACAAAACTTCGAAAAGAAGCGATATTTTCCAAAAAAAAATTCGAATATTCGAGAATTTTAAAAGGGGCGATCTTTATTAAAACTAATGAAAAATGTGGCAATTTTTAAAACTAGTGGCAACTCTCCAAAAAGTCAAATTTTTGAAAAGTTTTAAAATTTGGAAAAGCAACCAAATTTTCAAAAAAATTGGAAAATCAGAAAATCAGAATCAGAAAGCAGAAAAAAGGCAAAATTTTCAAAAAGTTTCAAAATGTAAGGGTATAATTTTTAAAAATCGGCAAAATTTTCAGTAAATTTCAAAAAACAATTACAACTTTTAAAAAGTCGAAATTTTTAGACTAAAATATCAAAAATAGTCAAAGTTTCGCAGAAATATGGACACATATTTACATAAATAACCTAAACTTTGAAACTTTTAAATTCTGAGTAAATGATAATTATCAGAAGTGTCGATCTTTTCAAAAAAGTCGAAATATGATAATTTCAAATTTAAGCAGAATAAAAAAAAAGTGATATTTCCAGGAAGAATTCGAAATTTTAAGGAAAAGGTCAATATCTTATATTAAAAGCTTTTCTGTATAAACAAAACTTCGAAAAAAAGGAGAAATTTTTGAAAAAAAAATTTGAAAATTTGAAAAGAGGAGATCTTTATTAAAAGTAAAGAAAAATGTGACTAATCCCAACCCCTCAAAAAATCAAATATTTGAAAAATTTCAAAATTTGGAACAGCAACGAAATTTTCAAATAAATTAGAAAACTGGAAAATCAGAAAATCAGAATCAGAAACCAGAAAAAACGGAAAAATTTTCAAAAGGTTTCAAAATGTAAGGGTAGAATTCTTAAAAACCGACAAAATTTCCAGTAAATCAAGATTTTTTTAAAAGGTCGAATATTTTTGAAAATTCGTAGTGTGCAAAAAGAATTGAAATTTCTAAAAGTGTCGAAATACTCATAGAAAGTTGGATTTTAGAAAAGGCTATGTCCAAGAAAGTTAAATTGAAAAAAACTACAATTTTCAAAAAAAATTTCAAAAAACAATGAAAACTTTTAAAAAGTCGAAATTTTTAGACTAAAATTTCAAAAATAGTCAAAGTTTCGTAGAAATATGGACACATATTTACCTAAACAACCTAAACGTTGAAAGTTTTAAATTTTGAGTAAATAATAATTATCAGAAGTGTCGAGCTTTTGAAAAAAGTCGAAATATGAAAATTTCAAATTTAAGCTGGAGTTGAAAAAAAAAGTGATATTTCCAGGAAGAATTAGAAATTTTAAGGAAAAGGTCAATATTTTATATTAAAAGCTTTTCTGTATAAACAACACTTCGAAAAAATGGGAAAATTTAAAAAAAAAAAATTCGAAAATTTGAAAAGAGGAGATCTTTATTAAAAGTAAAGAAAAATGTGGCGATTTTTAAAACTAGTCCCAACCCCTCAAAAAGCCAAATATTTGAAAAATTTCAAAATTTGGAAAAGCAACCAAATATTCAAAAAAGTTGGAAAATCAGAAAATCAGAAAATCAGAAGCAAAATCAGAAAAAACGGCACAATTTTTAAAAAGTTTCAAAATGTAAGGGTAGAATTTTTAAAAAATCGGCAAAATTTCCCTGTAAATCAATATTTTTTTAAAAGGTCGAACATTTTTGAAAATTCGTAGCTTGCAAAAAGAATTTAAATTTCGAAAAGTGTCGAAATACTCATAGAAAGTTAGATTTTTTAAAAGATTATGTCCAAGAAAGACACAAAAAAAACACTACATTTTTCAAAAATCTTTAAAAAGATTGAAGATAAAAAAATGGCAAAATTTTCAAAAATAATTGAAATTTTTAGAGTCGAAATTTTTTTAGTCTAAAATTTCAAAAATAGTCAAAATTTCGTACAAATATGGACCGAAACCGAAATTTTGAAAATTTTAAATTTTGAGTAAAAAATAATTATCAGAAGTGTCGAGCTTTTCAAAAAAGTCGAAATATGAAAATTGCATAAAATTTTAAACAATTTTCAAAAAAGTCGAAATTTTGAATTTGAAAACAATTTTAAAAAGGACGAAATTTCGAAAGAAAATCAATTTTTTTAAGTAAAATTGAAAATAGGTAGCGAAAAATTTCAAAAAGAGTTCAAAAGTTCAAAGATTGGAAATTCTGAAGAAATTTTGAAATTTTAAAAAAGTGGACATCTTTTAAATAAACCGAAATTTTTGAAATGAAAATGTAAATTTTTATAAATTTTAAAACAAATCAAAATTTTGAAAGAGTAGAAATTTTAGAAAATGTCGAATACGTCAAAAACTTGAATCTTCCAAAAAAGTAAATTTTGTAAGACATTGGAAATTTTGGAGAAATGTTGCAATTTTAAAAAAGTAAAAATTTTTTAAATGAGGCAAAATTTTTGAAATAAGAATGTAAATTTTTAGAAATTTTAAAATGAATCGAAATTTTGAAGAAGTAGAAATTTTGGAAAAAGTCGAAATTTTGGAAAAAATCGAATCCGTCAAAAAACCTGAATCTTCCAAAAACGTAAATTTTGTAAGACATTGGAAATTTTGGAGAAATGTTAAAATTTTAGAGAAGTAAAAATTTTTTAAATAAACCGAAATGTTTGAAATAAAAATGTAAATTTTTAGAAATTTTAAAATAAATCAAACTTTTCAAAAAGTAAATCTTGTAAGACATTGGAAATTTTAGAGAAATGTTAAAATTTTAAAAAAGTGGAATTTTTTTTAATAAGCCGAAATTTTTGAAATAAAAATGTAAATTTTTATAAGTTTTAAAACAAATCGAAATTTTGAAACAGTAGAAATTTCAGAAAAAGTCGAGTCTATCAAAAAACTTGAATTTTTCAAAAAAGTAAGTTTTGTAAGACATTGGAAATTTTGGAGAAATGCTGAAATTTTAAAAAAGTGATTTTTTTTAAATAGATCAAAATTTTTGAAATAAAAATGTAATTTTTTATAAATTTTAAAACAAGTAGAAATTTTAAAAAGTAGAAATTTTAGAAAAAGTCGAATCTTCCAAAAAAGTAAATTTTGTAAGACATTGGAAATTTTGGAGAAATGTTAAAATTTTAAAAAAGTGGACATTTTTTAATGAGCCGAAATTTTTGAAATAAGAATGTAAATTTTTACAAATTTTGAAACAAATCTAAATTTCGAAACAGTATAAATTTCAGAAAAAGTCGAGTCTATAAAAACTTGAATTTTTCAAAAAAGTAAGTTTTGTAAGACATTGGAAATTTTGGAGAAGTGTTGAAATTTTAAAAACGAGAATTTTTTTTAAATAAATCGAAATTTTTGAAATAAAAATGTAAATTTTTATAAATTTTAAAACAAATCGAAATTTTAAAAAAGTAGAGATTTTAGAAAAAGTCGAATCCATCAAAAAACTTGAATCTTCTAAAAAAGTATATTTTGTAAGACACTGGAAATTTTGGAGAAATCTTAAAATTTTAAAAAAGTGGACATTATTTTAATAAGCGGGAATTTTTGAAATAAAAATGTAAATTTTTATAAATTTTAAAACAAGTCAAAATTTTAAAACAGTAAAAATTTCAGAAAAAGTCGATTCCATCAAAAAACTTGAATTTTTCAAAAAGTAAGTTTTGTAAGACATCGAAATTTTGAGAAACAGTCGAAAGCTTTAAAACAAGTCCAAGTTATGAAAAGAAGTGGACATTTTGGAAAAAGTATAAATTTTGAAGGAAAATCAAAATTTAGAAAAATGCAACCTTCCAACTCGACATTATCAAACCTATTGATCTGTGCAAGTCTTCTGGGGGCTAAACCAAAGAGCAACCACTTGCAAGGCGTTTTTGGCTCAACTCACAAACCACTAACACTATTGTTAGTGGTTTGTGGCTCAACTGTTAGTAGTTCGGCTACCTATGATCCACTATTCACATTTAGAGAGCTACATACTGAAGTCTAGGTTGCATTCTGTTAATATACGACACTTGGAATTTGTCCAATTTCTTCAATGGACCAATAGGTGGCGGTACTTAACAATCACACGGAGGTTGCCCGTTGATTTTCTAGTATCTACTTGCGGGAACATTTTTCAGCATTCGAGTTCGTTATACCAAACTGACTGACATTTAGTACGATATAAACCGGTCTTTGATTTCCAAATTTTAAATCTGGTAAATGTTCAAATCTGTTGGTCTGTGCATTATTATCGAAAAAGATAAAATTTCGAAAAGGTCAAACTTTTGGAAAAACTTGTAATTTTCAAAGCCATATTTTCGGAATAATCCAAAATTATCTAAAGCATAAATTTTGATAAAATCCGAGGTTATCAAAAAAAGTCGAAATTTTTAAAATAAAGTTGAAATTTTGAGAAAAGTTGAAATTGTGTTAAAAAATTGAAATTTTGATTATAACATTGACCATCGACATTTTGAGAAAAAACCAACCTTTGAAAAACTGAATATTCAAGAGAAGTTAAGATTTTATAAAAGGTTGAAATTTTGAAAAAGAACAAAATTTTCAATAACTCAATTTTTTTTTAAATCGGAAATTTTCGAAAAGTCCAAGTTCTCAAACAAGAATGGAATTTCCGGAAAAGTAAAGATTTTCAAAATGATATCGAAATTTTTAAAAAATCGAAATTTTGGAAGAAGCCTTTGAAAATACTTGTAGAAAATAGATGGCGATTATACTAGAACGAATTATTTATCTGGGAGACCTTATGATTATCGACATTTCTTATCTAAATTGTCAAGCAAGGTGCCAGTATCAGCTTTGGAAGAAAATCTGAAAAATTGCCATTGAATCATCAACCTAGACACACAAATCATCGAATCAATATCAATCTATTTTTAATTATAGATGTTACATTTTCAAGTAATCTTATTTGTACAGGATATATTTTAGGTTATCTTAACTAATTTTTACCTAGATATAAATTCCTCACTTTTCAATTTAGCAAAGTTTACTTATAAATTGTTGCGGTTACTACTAATAAACAATGTTTTTTCCTGTGTTAGTTCTTTTATTATGCATCTCAATCGGTAATCCCCTAACTTACCCCTTTAGAAAATTATCGTCCAATGAACAATATCCATACAAAATTATCGGTAAGTACTAGTTTTTTTTAAGTATCATTTACTCTAAAATTTATTTTTTCTGTGAAGGAGTCTGCTCCAAATTCAATCAATGTCGAAAGCCGTTTGATATCAAGCTCACGATAAACTACAAATGCAATGGGGATGAAAATTGCCCCCAATATTACAAATGTTGCCCGGATAGCTGCTTCCAGCACAAGGTCTGCTTGTTAGTTAGCTATTACTACTTTTTCCAACCTATTATACCTCTAACAACAACAACAACCGCACGAAGTATAACAGAGGTGACCCAACCAAGTACCATCACCCCAACCACCATGGAAAGTACCACTGAAAACGAAAATGATGGAAACCAAGAAACGACGAGTACTCAAAGTGAAACAACGAATACTCAAAGCGAAACAACTATTCAAGATGAAACAACAAGTCCTGACGAAGATCATGAAAGTACTAGAGCTATTACAGAAGCTACAGAACCAACGGAAGTTACCGAAGGTAATAACGATACAGAACCAACGGAATTTACCGAAACTGATAACGATACAGAACCAACGGAAATTACCCAAGCTAATAACGATAGAGAACCAACGGAAGTTACCGAAGCTGAAAACGATACAGAACCAACGGAAGTTACCCAAGCTAATAACGATAGAGAACCAACCGAAGCTGAAAACGATACAGAACCAACGGAAGTTACCCAAGCTAATAACGATAGCGAACCAACGGAAATTACTGAAGATGAAAACGATACAGAACCAACGGAAGTTACCCAAGCTAATAACGATAGAGAACCAACGGAAGTTACCGAAGCTAATAACGATACAGAAGCTACAGAAGTCACAGATGGCAGTACCGAAAGACCGAATAATACCACCGAACAAACTACCACAGAGGGTGATGAAGATACTGGAAATGGACCCGAAGATAACGGAGAAGACACCTATGAAAATGAAGGAGATGGAAATGAAGACACCGAATACGTTGACGAAGATGAAATCACTCCAGTCGAAACTGATGAAGATGAGTACGAATTCGTGGACGATAATGGTGAGAATGTAAATCCAGAAAATGGCGACGAGGATTATGATACCAATGAAATTCAATCTTCGCAACTTAAACTTCAAAGAAGTGGAAGAGATCCTCATCATTCGCAACGTGGTGGAGAGCCTATAAGATTTGGCAGAAAGAAATATATTAATAATAGAAGAGGGAAGAAAAAGAGGCCATTGAAAGGAAGAAAAATCTTTAAAAAGTCTAGACGAACTTCCCACTTGAACCCTGTTCGTCATAGACTCAAGGATCTGAAAACAAAATCGAGTTGTACTTCCTGTGTCCAAACAAGTCACCAATGGAGATCGAAGGATCGATTCCAGGCAAGGTGTTAAAACTGGGGGAACCAATGTGGTATCTCAAGAAGGCCCATTTGTTAACGCTATTTCTCAAAAACACGTGGAACATATTGACTTTTTTTATGGAGATTACTAATTTTTTGTGTACTCGTGTCAAGATTTTACAATTATTGTTTCAGTTCAATGATGTTTTTTATTGATTTTTAACATAGAGTAAGCGGACAAAAGTCAAAGTTTTGAAATTCATATGTTGGGAAAAAATCGAATTCAAAGTCCCTAGCTTCAGTCCGAAAGTCGAAATTTTGGAAAAAAAATGACAATTTGAATTTAAACTTGAAATATTCCAGATAAAAGTACTTTGAAAATATTTGGGTTTAAAAAGATTCAAGGAAAATCTCGATCATTCGAAATTCTAGATACCTCAGTTAAAAGCATTTTTTATGATTTTACATTTTCAATTTTGTGAATTTAGGAAGCACTCATTACAATCCCATATATTTTCCCGTTCACCCATGCGTATTCATCAATTCCTTATTCATAGCACAAATCTGTCGAAGGTAATCCCCATGAATATCCAATTGTAATTATTATTTGTGCTAGCTTCTAAGCAAACTGGATGCTGCTTCTCTGCTTTCGTGGATCCTAATTTTTTTGCAATTTTTGCAGTGTCTACCGTTAGCTATCTATATTTAACCAATGGCTATAAATATGAGTACAAGAATGATTTAATTTCGTAATAAATTCGTTCCTTGCCTGATTTTAAAGATTTCCACAAAAATAGATATTCGTTTTCCTACTTTAATAAACATGAAACGTGCGAGCGAAATTTTGTTTATCTCTCAAAAAATCGGGAATGTAGACGTAATACTTATATGGCGTAGATATGATTCCCAACCCGAAATAGCGTATAACGTAAATACAATAGCGCCTAACTGTTTGTTTAAATGAATCAGTATACGTTCCCGAGAATTTTATATCCACTTGTAATAAAATATCCTCTAGCAAAACGTTAAATGCACGCCAGCCACTATTAGCGATAGATCATTCATTGCATTTTTGCGCCGGGAATTTAGTCATAAGCGAAAAATGATACGAGTCATTGTGTTCGGTGTTATTTTCACTGCAATTGGATGTCATCAGACAGGTATGCATTTTACAATTTAATTACTATTTAGAAATGCATCTTTTTTACTCAGTTTCCGTTTGAATCATCCTCATTCTATAGTTTTCTCAATATTCCATTCCAAACATTTTAAGAGGTAGTCATAAGCTACGCTTATTATTGGTACCCTCAAATCAGTGCTGGATTTACCTATAAGCTATACAAGCTGTAGCTTATCAAATAGAGTTGAGGATCTATTTTTTTGTTCGTTTCTCTTTTTTGGTTAACAAAATCCTTGTTAAGCAAATTTAGATAACCAGAAATTCTCGAGGCAGTGTGATACCCTTTTATTGCTGGCAACTGGCCCCACATCTCAAATAGCTTAGGGCCCCATAACTGAAATAGCTTAGGGCCTCATCAAGTCTCAATGCGGTCCTGTCTAAAATAATGTGATTTTGTCATTATTCGTACTTACCAAAGGGTAGAATAACTGGGAGCAAATTACAAAATTTTAAAAATCAGATCTTGATAAGAATCTTAAAATTAACCAAAATCAAAATAACCAAAATTGCAGTACTTATCCAACATGGACACAAGTTATAATTTTTTTCCTGAATAGAGCAACAAAAAAACAAATTATATACATATTATTAATATGTAATAAACGCGTACCCTCACTATTGAATAAAAACAGAAAAATCTGCATAGATTCTATTTTTGGTGCATAATTAAGATGAATGTGATTATAACTCTTTACCAGTAGTTCTCTTCGCCCTTTTTTTCTGAAGTGAGGCAATGTTCGCTTTTAATGCCAAGCAAACATTACGATTGTTACAACTTTTAAAATACTAGAATTATTTTTTCAATTTCTTGATAAATACAGAAACAAACAAAGTAGCATGTTGCCTTTGTTACGCGGGATTAAAGGATAATGTCCTTTTTAAGCACTCTCTAAATGGTGGGAAGATCATTCATCAATATGTTTTATCTAACGAGGACTTCCAACCGGAATTGAAATGAAAACCGAAAAATAATTTTAAAAAATTAGCGATTATGTTGGAATTTCGAAGCGTGTATTCAACAGTTCCAGCGGCGGCTCGCGTATAGGCACTGTGGAACTGCAGCACCCCCAATTTCGCTAACGAGTTTTTTCTCAAAGACATTTTCCGAAGACTTTTCCTTAAACAAGATTTTAAATTTTCTCTGATTTCTTTTTATAAAAATGTCAAGTTTCTTTTACGAAGTTAAAGGATTTTAATTTTTTTTTCTAATTTTTGTAAAAATTTTGAAAAAATAATTAAAGTTTCAAAATAACATCTAAATTCAACTCTTTTCGCATTTTAATATTTCTCTAAAAAAAATTAAAAGCGAATATTCCAGTCTCAATTTTAACTTTTTTTGTATAAAAATGTTGAGTTTTTCTAGATATTTCGATTTATTTAAGAAAATTTTAATTTAATCTCGAAATTCTGCGAAGTTTCCATTTTTTCTAAATATTTTATAAAAAGAAATTTTTTATAAATTCCTATTTTTTCTGCAAAATTTATTCTTAAAAGTTTCTTCTGGAATTTCTACCTCTCCAGATTTGTTTATGTTCCCTAATTTACTTTAAAAATGTCAAGTGTTTTTAAAACACTTTGACATTTCATAGTTCATTTTATTTTCTAATTTTGATAACAATGTTTATTGATAAAATTTACTCTTAAAATTCTCAAGTTCGAATTTAAAGAATAAGAGCAAATTTTAAAGAAAAAGCAGACAATATTTCTAGGAAGAATTAAATTTGAATACAAAATTTTTAAAATAAAGAACAATTTAAGAATCAAAGAAAAAAAAAATTTTAAATAAATTAATTGTTAAAAATATTCCTAAAATTTCGACTTTTTAAAGTGGGAAGTATTAAAATTTTCGAAAAAAAGTCAACATTTCAAGAAAAGTCTCAAAATTTAGAAAATAAAACCAATCAAAACGTTGCAAAAAAATTTTGACAATTTATTTGTACATAAACTGCAAGTTTTATTTTTCGAAATTTGTTTTAAAGCATTGCATAATTTTAAGAATCGAAATTAAGCCGAAATTTTTGAAATAAAAATGGAAATTTTTATAAATTTTAAAACAAATCGAAATTTTGAAACAGTAGAAATTTAAGAAAAAGTCGAGTCTATAAAAACTTGAATTTTTCAAAAAAGTAAGTTTTGTAAGACATTGGAAATTTCGGACAAATGTTGAAACTTTAAAGAAGCGAAAATTTTTTAAATGAGCCGAAATTTTTGAATTAAAAATGTAAATTTTTATAAATTTTAAAATAAATCGAACTTTTGAAAAAAGGTCACAGAAACATACAGGTTTATATCGTTTCGGATATTCAGGCTACAATAAAGACTCTAAAGTCGTTCACAACCCAGTCAAAAATGACCTGGGAATGCAAACAATTCCTAAAGCAACTGGCTGCAAACGACAAAGAAATTGATGTGGGTTCCAGGGCATCAAGGCATAAAAGGAAACGAAGAGGCAGATAGACTCGCAAAATCACACCTATCTTCGGCGCCCAGAACCATACTGTGGTCTTACAAAAAGCGACGTAAAAATGAAACATATACTTGGGAGACAAACCAAAGGTTCTCATATTGGAGGAAAACTCCAGACTTAAGACTGTCAAAACAGTTCATCACTATCTCAAAAACGAAGTCTGAGCAAGAACTGAACAAGAACGACTTAAATAATAACGGGACTTTTCACAGAACACTTCCCAGTAAAGTATATCTTAAGAAGATGGAAAAAGTGGATGATGAAATTGGCAGATTTTACAAGGCAGCAACAGAAACAACAGAACACCTGCCATGCGAATGCATGGTTTAAGTTCTGTAAAAGACTCAAATTTCTTAAAAGGGTGACTCTGACACCCCAAGAAATAAGAGAAACTAAAAAGATAATAAGCTATGTAGAGAGTAAACATCTTGGACAATCATTAAAAAAATTAGAGTCCACCCAAAAGAACCTAATGGGTCTCAGTTCTGAGAGGTGTTAAAGCCTATACGACTCCATTCCAGAACTGTAGCTGTAGAAACTTCAACTTTTCCTTGAAATTTTGATTTTTTGACTTTCCTTTTAAAATTTCTGCTTTTTCAAAATTCTCATTTTTCTAGAAATTTGACAATTTCCCAAAACGTACATTTTTGTATCACAATTTCTGAAAATTTCTATTTGGTCTTAAATTTTGTCATTCTTTCAACATTTCTACTTCATTTCTCAAAATTGTTTCTGACAAATTTTATATGTTCCCCAAAAATTCGTTTTTATATCGAAAAAATTGATTTTTCCTCTTAAATTTTGATGTTATATTGGAAAATACTATTTTTACAATTAGTATTTTTTTTTAAATTTTTCTCAAAATTTGGCTTTCTCTGGATATGTTGACTTTTATGTTATGTTTATGTTTTATGTCAAAGGTGAACATTTTATGTCAAAAGTGAACAGTTTATGTCAAAAGTGAACATTTTATGTCTTTCTAAATTTGGGACTTTTGCTCAAAATTCGTGTTTTTCCCAAAGCTTCACTTTTTTTTCAACATTGGGGGAAATTTTATAACACAAGAGTAAACACTTCTCCAAAAATTTCGACTTTTCTCTTACAATTTAATCATTCACGTTTCTGCAAACGAGTCTCTCCTGACAATTTATATTTTTTTTCGATTTTGATATTTTTTATCAATATTCGTTCTTTTATAAAGCTTATTTTCTCTGGAAATTTATGGTTACTTTCTTGTGAATCCTTCTTTTTTGAAGTTTAGCTAGAAATTTCAATTAGTTCTTAAAATTCATCCTTTTTCTTTCAAAATTTCATCTCTGTTCCCAAAAATCAACTTTTTTCTCAAAAATTATTAACATTCTATTGGAAAATACGACTTTCATTTGAAAATCTAGATTCTTTTAGAATGGGTGTATTTGTCCTTTAATCTTTCCCAAAGTTTGACTTTTTCTAGATACGTTGACTTCAAATTCGACATTTTTTATTTCTCAATATTACGATTTTTTCAATTTTTTTTGAAATCAGATCATTATTTTAATAAAGATGGTAACCATTCCGAAAAAAAGATGTCTCAAGAATTTAAACATTTTTCTCTAGCTTTTAACATTGTCAAAACTTAAATAAAAAAAAATTTGTTGAAAAAAATTGTTGTTTAAGTTAATTTTTAAGTTATATGTGATTATTCTCAAGCTTCCTTGATTTTCTCAAAATGAAGTCGATATTTTAATGGAAAGCAGCATTAATTTTCGAAATAATAATTCTTTTTTGGAAATTTCCAAAGAAATTCCTTAAAAATTTCGAATTTTCGGGCATAAATTTCATCTCGAAATTTATCGGATGTCGATTTTAATATCAAAATTTCAACTATAATTATATAAAGGTATAATCTTCAATTTGTACTCAACATTTTGGTTGAGTCAAAGTTTTTGAAAAACTCTTGGAGTTGTAGTAGAAATCTTGTCACTTGAAACCAAGAAAGATAAAAAAAACAACAGTTGCTCTAACGCGTTTCTGAGAGCCAAGCTATCGTCTCACTGAAGATGATTTCTTTAAGGGACAAGATGATATCTTGCCCCCTGAAACCAAGAAAAATTAAAAAACACAACAGTTGCTCTAACGCGTTTCGATAGCCAAGTTATCATCTCTCTGAAGATGAATTTTTTCAAAGACGAGATGATATATTATCCTTTGAAACCAAGAAAGATTAAAAAACACAACAGTTACTCTAACGCGTTTCGATTGCCAACCTATCTATCATCTCTCTGAAGAGGATAGCGTTGTGTTTTTTATTCTTTCTCGGTTTCAGGGGACAAGATTTATATATCAACTTTTAAAGGACTAGTCCGTTCCACCAAAATTTTGAAATTGTGTAAAAGTGTCATTTTAAACTTTGAAAAGAAAAATCAAAATAGATTAAAGTCGAGATTTTGAAATTAGCATAGTATTGTATTTGGAACAAGATCAAATTTTGAATAATATGTTGAAATTTCAGTGAAAAACCTACATCAAAATTTTGTGGTAAAATTAATTAAGAGAAAAAATTTCAATAGATATTAAAATTAGGAGATCGAAATGGAGATTTTAAAATTAAATGCAATTTTAAGAACATAATTGATATTCATAATTTAAACCAAAAATTAAAAAAAAATCAAAATTGTTAGAAAAATTGAGTCAAAATTAAAAATCAAAATTGTTAGGAAAATTGGGTCAAAATTTATATTCTTGAAATGAAAATGTTTAAGTGACTGCAAAAGCTGAAAATTTGCAGTTTTGAGAATGGTTGAAATTTTGGAAAAAAATATGTTTTTATGCATCCGATTGGATTCAATATCATCGCGGCTGTTGCTCACCCCTGATCTACATGTACACATTATACAATTATACAGTGTGTACCACTAGTATGGGGAGGTAGAATATTTCCTTGAAGAACAAAGACATCTTTCTCATTTTTTGTAATGTTGCCAATCTACACCAGCTCAAAGATTTAAAAATGTCATGGTACTCAAAATTCCAAAGAACTCAAATTTAGGACATTTTGACATAATCTTGACATCACGAAAACTATTGAAATTTGTAAAAGAAAACATTTTTCTCGTGTTTTCAAAAGAATCCCCACATTTTTATATTTTGTTCCCCCATTCAGTTTATTTTTTTATTTTAACATTTTATCTTGATTTGATTTTTTAAAAACGTGAGAAAAATATTTTTTTCTAACTATTTCAATATTATTCGCAAAATGTCAAGATTATGTCAAAATTAACTATCAAATTAGACTTTGGGTGCTATGAAATTTTTCTTTAAAAAAATCGGCTTTTATGAATTCTCAAAGCAACTTTAACGGAAAAGGATTCGAATTTGAATCTGAAATGTTGAGAAAATCTTCAAAACGTTGAGAAAAGCTAATTTCTAGACAAATTGATTTGAGATTTACCAACATAAATCAAATCATACGTACCATCGAGCCATATTGTAGATAAACCACTTGGAATTGAACCCAAAACCAAAAACACCACTATTTTTGTTGGAACGAAAACCGAAAACCGGAACAAAAATAAAACAGGATTCGAAATCCTCTTATTAAAGTCGTATTCTTTGGATAAAGTCTAGATTTTGAGTTTGTTGTCCATTGAGGAAAATTCGAAGCTCCCACTTCTGAGAAAAGCAATAATTTCAAAAATTAAACCTAAAAGACCTTCTAATGCACAGACCAATAGGTTTGAACATTTATTAGATTCGAAGTTTGGAAGCCAAAGACCGGTTTCGATCTTGTTAGTTCTCGTCAGTTTGGTATACCCAACTCGAATGCTAACAAATGTTCCGACAAGTCTTTGGTTTCCAAACTTCGAATCTAACAAATGTTAAAAAGTATTGATCTGTGCATTAGAATCCTTGTCTTCTGGGAAATTTTTCCTAGAGAGCAACCGCTTCGCTAAGTGGCAGTGTTTCAACTGTTGGTAGTTCAGTTACCTATGATTCACTATACACGCCTGGAGGGCTGCATGAATTTTTAGTCTAGGTTATATTCTCCTCGCATAGGACATTGTTGACGATGGCCATAGTTTCTCTATGGACCAATAGGTGGTAGTACTAAGAGTCACATGCTTGACGTCCGTGAATTCTTTAGTACTTACTTGTCGGAACATTGGCTGCATGAATTTGTAGTCTAGGTTGCATTCTACATGCATAAAACTTACCACTAATTAGTAATTGTTTCATAACAAAATAAATAAATAATATTGTTCTTTTGCAGCGTATGCCAAAGAATATGTCTGCAAAATCCAATCCACGAATCAAAATGAAGTTGACGAAACACCGGATAAGTTTACCCTAGAGTTAGGGGATCACGATGGGGAGCTTCCACCCAAGAACAACGCCAGGCGCAGCTTAAATCCTCCCCTAGAAGCAAACGTCGAACCCAAAAGTATCGACCCCAAAATCATCGAAAAACTCAAGAAGATTCATAAGAGTTTATTCTGGAGGAACAAAGAAGAATTGTCCGAAGACCTAATGTCAGTTATTGATGACTTGAATAAAATCCAAGGCGACCAACTGATTAATCCTAAAGATTCCAGTGTGGTCATCGATGTTAAAGAGACGGAATACCACATAGTTATCAACAGCCCCAAGCAAACGAAGACTGTAATTGGTGACGAGGCCCGTAAGAACAAAGAGGGTAAAAGCATAGAGTCAACTGAAAGCTATATCAGGAGAAAGTAATAAGAATGGTTCGAGTGAGGTTGTACCAGCAGGTGAAGATGAAAAAAATATCAGCACTACAATCGCTACGCCAATAACAACCATAACCGTCGAAGGCAGTGGTGATGGCACTTTTAGTAGTAAGTAGTCATTTCATTAGTAGCTTCGCTGATGTTTCAGTTGTCTAGATTTAGCCCTAGATATGGCCGGATTTGACCCTGCTAGATCTATATGTTTTGATGTGACGTTCAACTTATTCTACTTGTTGCAGCGAAAGAAGGCTCTGGGAAAGATGACGGATATGAAGATTACGAAGACAGCTATGTCAATTACTTCGATAAACCAGAGGTGGAAAATTTGACTGACCTTTTGGTGGCAAATAAAATTAAGAGGAGCATAGGGAGCGTTAATCGTGAGGTCAACAGAGATGAGGATTTTCAATTTGATGATGGTATATGACTTTGAGCTAGTTCGATTTTAGAGTATTGACGTCAAGGTTAGAAACCTTGTCGACTAGGTAGACATTTTCCAAAATTTCGTCTCCCTAGAGTGGACTGAATAAAATAACATTAAGTACGAAGCAAATTGCTATTAGTATTATTATTAAAAAGGCTGTTATTATTAGATAATTGATACCAAGACGTTTACCATTCGTTTTTATGTTTGAATGTCAGAAATCAGCTTTCTACAATAAATGTTATAATAGAAAGGTTGTTAAACTTATTTTTTTATCTACAAGTTGTCTAAAGAAAAAAAGTTGACGTATAGAATCTAAGCAGATAAATTACATGCTACTTTTCACTTACAAAGTGACTTAGGTATTTGAAATTGCACAAATATTGTAAGGTAATATACAACATAAAAGTTATTTGGACCTTATCTGCCTAAACTTGAATGTTTTGGTTCCCAAAATTTTGGTTGTCAAAGGAGATGGTTGGAACAGCAATTTTGAACACACTCAATTAAAATAGGGAAGCGTGGAAGCATGGAGACAATAAAATTTTGAAAAACGCTTTCAATATTCTTTTCGTTAGATCCATAACTTTATTTTGTTTGCTAAGGTTTCCAGGACAAAAGATGATGGTGGTTGATGGTTTCCAAAAATAAGCTTTATTTGATAGGCTGATTGAACAAAAAATACTTTAAAAAAAAGCCAGCATTTCGAGATCAAAGTTAAAATAAAACCAAAATTTCGAGATTTTAAAGTTAGAATCGAATTTAAAAAACAAATCGTTTTTTGAAAAATGTATGGTATATGATAACGAAGGCTTCCACGGCCAGCGTCAGTACAGGATATACTTCTTCCGGGATTGGACCGTGTCAAAGAACTACTAAAAGTGTTCGACGTTTCGCCCACCATCGTAGGGGGCTTCTTCAGTCTCCTACGATGGTGGGCGAAACGTCGAACACTTTTAGTAGTTCTTTGACACGGTCCAATCCCGGAAGAAGTACATCCTGTAATGTATGGTATAGTCTAAATTTTAAGGAATCAAAGTAAAAACAGATGAAGCTGAATCTTAACAACAACAAAAAACGATAATTCTGAAAAGCCTTTGGATTTATAATAAAAAAGTTTCGAGTTTAGACTTTTTTATATAAGTTCTTGATTTTAAGATGAAATTGGATATATCTCTTTATTAAAACTCTAAACACTGACTGATAGGCAACACAATCAGTATGTCCAAAGGCCTGAAAATTTGCAAGGGAACTCCCCATTTAACGTAGATAAGCACAAAGAACACATTTTTCGAAATTTAGTCCCTAAGGGGGTAAAAATTTATATTAGATTTGACATTAGACGAATCGGTGTCGCGGTTGAATGCTCTCAACAAATAAAGCAAATGATTGTATTTAAAGTTGCCTATAGACGTTAACACTTGCTTGCACCATCATCAATCATTAATACATTATACATGCATTTATCTCTATTTCCTGCTGACGTTTTCCCTATATTTTAAAATCACGATTTATCCTTTGTCTCTTGTCTAAATTATCTATTATCTATTCAAAAGATTGAAGAAACTGACTGACAACAAAAGAAAAGGGATTGGTTAGCTTTTTCCCCTTAATTTCTAAAGTTTCAACCAAAAAAAAACGCAACAACGAAAAAATAAATAATTTTTCTATTCGAAAATAATTTAATATATCAGAAACAGATACCACTAATTACCTTAAAATATAACTTACAAAATAAAAATTATTAATCTCATCGTTATTTTGCCTTAAAAATAAAATGGAACGTTACAACACGAAAACTAAATAATTTTTTTTTAACATTTCTATTCAATATTATTTCCTACTCCACTAGCTACTCTAAAATGAGACATTTAAGAAAATTCTTAACCTACAAATATTATTTACATTGTTATCAACATTTTAAATGAACCAGAAAGCATAAACAAATAATTTGCACTGAAAATTTCGTGGCTTATTTACTAAAAATCATCGTAATATTCATAAGAATTAACTTCTTCAGTATCAGCTTCATTTTCGTCAAAGTAAACATGATTCCACAATTCTTTCTTTATGCCGTATTGTTTCTCAGTTTCTGAATCCCAATTTGCAACTTTTATTGGAGATTTGCCCAATTTTCCATTAACAACTTCTGTTTTGTCTTCTTCCTTTATAGGCGTCTCGGTACTTTCCAAGTAGTCGTATATGTAATCATCATTTCCTCCCTCACTGACTCCTTTTTTGGGGTTAAGTTCTAATTTAGTTGTGTCAGTGAAATTTTCCACGTAGTCATAAGATATATCTGGATTATTTCCTTCATCCCTAGATTTGTTCACCTTTTCTATTTCTTCATGTTTCGATTTAGTTGCATTTACTGCTACTGATTCTTCTGATGTTACTGATGCTACTGATGTTGCGGTTGCTACATCTTCCTTCTCTATTTCTTTCTCTCTATTTTTAGATCCATTCTCACCAATAGAGCCATAATGTTCATAGTCGAATTGGCTCTCATCTCGTTTTACTTCAGATTCCTTAGATCCACCTCCATTTTGTGCATCTTTTCCGTTAGCAATTTCTTTCTTTCCATCAAAATGATCTGGTTCAGTTACATTATGATTTGCCTCTTTTTTGTTATCCTCTTCTCTATTGTCCCCATGGGCTTTCGTCCCTTCTTTATTTTTAGCACTATCGATACCTTCTCCTTGGTTGTCGACAGTTTCCGTTTTGTTATCCCCTTTATCAACTTCCATGCTCCTTCTTAAATTACCAACGTCTTCATCGTAACCTTCCTCGGGTTGACCTTCACCTTCTGCGCCTTCTTCTTGATCTGTTCCTTTCTTTGTTTCAGCTCCAAGTCTAGCTTCTCCGTTGAACTTTTCTTCATAGTCATCACCTACATCTTCGAATTCATACTCTCGTTCGTCATGAAATCCATCATCTTCACCTTCTAAATCAGATTCCGATTCATTGCTACCTTCTTTAAAGTAATCGGGTTCAGTGATTTTTGTTGTGCTTTTACCAACATCAGTTTTATTGTTCTTGTTGCCCTTTAACACGTCTTTGTTTATGTAAACATTTCTTGTATCGTTTTTGTTATCGTGAAGTTTTTTATTAGGGTCTTCGATTTTGACACTACCTTCATCAAATTTTGTATTGTTCATTCTTTGTGCATCTTCCACTATTTTTGTATTCTCCACCTGTTCTGTATTCTTCACCTCCTCTGCACCCTTCCTCTCTTCTGTATCCTTCATATCTTCTGTATCCTTCACCTCTTCTGTATCCTTCACCTCTTCTGCATCCTTCACCTCTTCTGCATCCTTCACCTCTTCTGTATTCTCCACTTCTTCTGGGTAGACCAATAATTTCGTAAGGTCCGTTTCATCTACTTCTTCTTCATCGTCTTCTTTGTAGTCGACGACTTCATATTCCCTGACTTCTAAATCATCAAATCGACCAGCTTCGTTTACATCCTCGTATTCTGTGTCATTTTCACTTGCATCACTCTCTTCGTTGACTTCTTGTCCCGCTTCTTCACTTTCCGTCGTATCAGTTTCATTTTTGTCCATGGTGTCTTCCTGTGGCGTGTTATTCTGATCTTGGTCGCTCCCGGATTCGGATCCTTTATTTTTCCTCGTACCAGTTTTGTTCTCATTTCTTTTTTTGTCATCATCGCGGTGGCCCCCGGTGCCGTTTTTAGAATCATTGTTTTGCTTGGTGGCTAGTTTTGTTTTGATTTCTTTCTTTGTTCTCTTCCTGGTGGGTGTTATTTTTGCCACTTTTAGAATCAGATTCTCTGTTTTGGCTCGTACCAGGTTTGTTTTGATTCCTGTTTTTGTTCCCTTCCTCATGGTTGTTCTGATTTTTGTCGCTGTTAGAATCAGATTCTTTGTTTTGCCCCCTACCAGTTTTGTTTTGATTACTGTTTTTGTTCTTTTCCTGGTGGATGTTACTCTGCTCTTTGTCGATTTTCGATTCAGATTCTTTCTCATTCGCCGTACGAGTTTCGTTCTGATTTCTATTTTCGTGCTCTTTCTGACGATCTTTTTCGCTTGTGGAATCAGATTCTTTGTTGTCCCTTTCGTGATCTCCCAGATCTTCGTCGCTTTTAGAATCAGATTCTTTGTTTCTATCGTGTTCCTGTTTTTCCTGTGGTTCTGCGGCAGTTTCAAGGTTTTCCTTATTATCTGTGACTTTGTCGTAATTTTCGTGGTATTCAACTTCAATTTCTTCGTCTTCACCTTCTTCGATGACTTCTCCATTGTCTTCTTCGTATGGATCTCCAGCCTCTTCTTCAGTTACGTCTACTTCCTCTCCTTCTTCAGTATAATCTTCTAGTTCATCTTTGTATTCAACTTCCTCTATGTCCTCTTCCTTTAGATTTTGGTCTAGCTTTCCTTCGCCTTCATTTTCATGTTCCTCTTTGCTTTCAGTGGCTGTGCCTTGCCTACCTCCTTTGCTTGATTCAATTTTAGGCTTTTTGGAACCGTCATTCTCCTTTTTGGTAACGTTTTTGCCTTTGTCTTCAAAGCTGTCTTTTTCTACTACTGGCCCCACTGTTGTTTCCAAATCAGATGACTTCTCTTCAGTGTGTTCCTTTCTACCTGATTTATTCTGATTCTCTTCTTTTTCTTTAGTAATTTTGGTTTTTTTATCTGTTTTATTTAGGTGTTTACCTTCGGTTACCTGGTGGGTGTTACTCTGACCTTTGCCACTTTTAGAATTAGATTCTTTATCTGTTGTAAGTGTTTCGTTTTGATTAACATTGTTGTGCCCTTTGTGGGAATTGTTACTCTGATGTTTGTCACTTTTAGAATCAAATTCTTTGTTATTCTTCATACCAGTTTCATTTCCATTTTTATGATCTTCCTGATGGACTATAGGATCTTTATCGCTTTTAGAATACAGATTCTTTGTTGTCCTTTTTAGGGTCTTCCGGCTCTTCCTGTGGTTTTGTAACAGTTTCAAAGTTTTCCTCATTATCTGTGACTTTGTCGAAATTTTCATGGTATTCAACTTCAATTTCTTCGTCTTCACCTTCTTCGATTACTTCTCCATTGTCTTCTTCGTATACGTATCCACCTTTTTCTTCGTATGGATCTCCATCCCCTTCTTCAGATACGTCGTCTACTTCCTCTCCTTCTTCAGTATAATCTTCTTGTTCATCTTCGGATTCAACTTCCTCTATTTCCTCTTCGTTTGGATTTTGGTTTAGCTTTTCTTCGCCTTCATTTTCATGTTCTTTTTTGCTTTCAGTGGCTGTGCCTTGCCTACCTTCGTTGCTTGATTCAATTTTAGGCTTTTTGGGACCGCCATCCTCCTTTTTGGTAACTTTATTACCTTTTTCTTCAAAGGTGTCTTTTTCTATTACTGGCCCCACTGTTGTTTCCAAATCAGATGATTTTTCGTCAGTGTATTCCTTTCTACCTGATTTATTCTGTTTCTCTTCTTTTTCTTCTGTAATTTTGGTTTTTTTATCTGTTTTATTTGGGTTTTTACCTTCGGTTACCTGGTGGGTGTTACTTTGACCTTTGCCACTTTTAGAATTAGATTCTTTATCTGTTGTAAGTGTTTCGTTTTGATTTACATTTTTGTGCCCTTTGTGGGGATTGGTACTCTGATGTTTGCCACTTTTAGAATCAGATTCTTTGTTATTCCTCATACCAGTTTCATTTCTATTTTTATGATCTTCCTGATGAACGTTACGATCTTCATCGCTTCTTAGAAACAGATTCTTTGTTGTCCTTTTTAGGGTCTTCCGGCTTTTCCTGTGGTTTGGTAGCAGTTTCAAAGTTTTCCTCATTATCTGTCACTTTGTCGTAATTTTCATGGTATTCAACTTCAATTTCTTCGTCTTCACCTTCTTCGATTACTTCTCCATCGTCATATTCACCTTCTTCTATTTCGCCCCAATCACCTTCGTTCTCTTGGCCGCCATTTGTTGGCCCTTCTCCTTTACTTTGGTGTTTTTCTTCGATTCCTCCTGTTTGTTTTTGGTCGGTTTTTCCTGCACGTTCACCTTCATTTCCGCGTTCTTCTGCATGATCTTCATTTAGTATTTCCTCGTCCACATATTCATCGTCTTCTTCATATACCTCTCCATTCCTCTTCTTCGGGGTCTCCTCTCTTTTTTTCTAATACGGACCCATTCTCTCCTTCTTCAGTATATTCTACCGATTCTTCTTCATCTTCGTCTTCAACTTCCTCTGTTTTCCCTTGATCTTCATTTGGTTTTAATTCTTCTTCATTTTCATGTTCTTTGCTTTCTTCAGTAACTGTGCCTGCTCTGCCTTCTTTGTTTGATTCAGTTTTATTTTTTTCAGAGTCAACATGTTTCTTGTTGGTACCATTTTTGCCTTTTCTTGCAAATGTGAGTTTTTTTTCGATTACTGTCTCCCCTGTTGTTTTCGAATTAGGTGAGTTTTCTTCAGTATTTTTAGGTCGATCTGATTTGTCCAGTTCCTCTTCTTTTTCTTGAATTGTGTTCGTTTTTTGATCTATTTCATTTGAGTATGTAACTTCGGTAACCAAATCGGTTACGTTTTTATTAATTATCTCTTTTTCCGTTTTACCCACTTCCGTTGTTTCGTTATCTTTTTTCGGATGGTTGTCATCTACGCTTTCATTGACATTTACGTTGTTTTCAGCATTAGATTTTTGATCTTTTTCGTTTGAATGTTCAATTTCATTATTTACCTCTTTTTCCATTTGTTGTCCGTCTTCTGTATGATTAAGATCTTCTTCAGATTTGACGTCGTCTTCAGTTTCACCAGTGCTTTCATCGCTTCCATCTTGATTTTTTCCATTTGAATTATTATTCTCAATTTCTTTATCACTGGCCTCGTTTTCCATTTTTTTCGCTCCTCCGGTTTCTTTAAGATCTTTTTCAGATTTGTTAATGCCTTCGTTTTGTTCGATATGTGAATCACTTTGGCCACCTTTTTCATTTGAATGTTCATCTTCTACTTTTTCACTGTTTGTCTCTTTTTCCACTTCTTCCGTCACTTCTATGACATTAAGATCTTTTTCATGTTCGATGGTGCCTTTGTTTTCATCAATATTTACATCGGTTTCACTGTTAGATTCATTGGAATATTTAACCGTTATAGCCGTATCACTTACTTTTTCCTCATTCACCTCTTCTTCCATTCCTTTCGTTCCTGTTGTTTCTGTAAGACCGATGTCTGCTTCCTTTTTGTAATTCAATTCTTGATCTTTTTCATTTGAAACCCACCCATCTTCCACTTCTTCGTTATTTGCCTTCTTTTCCATTTCTGTCGCATTTTCTATTTCTTTATGATCTTGGCTTTTATCGATGTTTTTTGCGTCATTTTTGGCACTAGAATCGTTATTTTTTTCGTTTGGATATTCATCTTCTACTGCTATATTGTTTGCCTCTGTTTCCATTTTCTTCCCATCATCTTTGCGATCTTCTTCAGGTTTGTCATTACTTTCATCGATGTTTACGTCGTTATCGCCATTAGATTCTTGACCTTTTTCATCTTTATCTTGTACCTCTTCATTATTTGGCCCTTTTCTCATTTCTTTCGTATTATTTGATCCTTTGAGATCTTCTTCAGTTTTGTTGCCACGTTTGCTTTCATCCATGTTTACGTTATTTTTATCATTAGATTCTTGACCTTTATTATTTGGATATTTAGCTTCGGTAACTGTTTCGATTACTTCCGTAGGATTTGTATCCTTTTCTTTCTCTTCTTCTATATCTTTAAAATCTTCAGGTTTGGTGACACCTTCGCTTTCATCGATATTTGGATCATTGTCACCATCAGATTCTTGATCTTTTTCAGTTGAATATTCATCTTCTACTTGTTCATTATTTGTTCCATTTTTCATTTTTTTCGCACCATTTGTTTCTTTGTCATCTTCTTCAGTTTTGTTACCACGTTCGCTTTCATCGATGCTTGCGTCATTTTCACCATTAGATTCTTGATCTTTATCATTTGGATATTTAGCTTCGGTAACCATTTCGATTACTTTGGTGGGATTTGCACCTTTTACTGTTTCTTCCTCTTCTTCCGTCCCTTTAAAATCTTCAGGTTTACTGACGCCTTTATTTTCATGAACATTTGCATCATTTGTCTCTTTTCCTGTTTCATCATAATTGTCTGTTCCTTTAAGTTCGTCGTCATCGAAGTTTGAATGATCTGAATATTTATCCTCGGTAGCCATAGAAGTTATTTCTTCATTATTTGGCACTTTTTGTGTTTCACTCGATTCCGCTGTTTCTTTACCACCTTTTTCAGATTTGTTATCGGCTTCGCTTTCGTTAATGTTTGAGTCATTAGATTCTTGACCTTTTTCAACTGGATATTTTTCTTCGGCAACTTCTTCATTATTTATCTCTTTTTTATTAGATTCTGTGGATTTGTTGTCACCTTTGCTTTCATCGATATTTGCATCGTATGCGCCATTAGATTCTTCACCTTTGTCATTTGGATATTTAGCTTCGGTAACCATACCGATTGATTCTTCATTATTTATCTTTTCTTCTGTTGCCTCATATTCTCCTGTCGCTTTAGATTCCTCTTCATCGGTATTTCCTTTATTAGAGTCTTGGACATTTTCATTTAGTTCTGTGGTCCCTTTATAATTTTCTTCGAGTTTGTTGTCGCCTTCCGTTTCATTGCTGATTACGTTATGTTCGCCATCAGATTCTTGCCCTTTGCCATCTGGATATTTAGCTTCGGTTACAATTTCGATTGTTTCTTCATTATTTGTCTCTTCTTCCGTTGCATCGTATTCTCCTGTCTCTTTAAATTCCTCTTTATTGGTATTTAGGTCTTCTCGTTTAGTAGATTCTTGACCATTTTCATTTGGATCTTCATATTTGGTAACCATAGTTGCCTCTTCATTATTCATCTCATTTTCATTTAATTCTGTGGTCTCTTTATGATTCTCTTCGGGTTTGTTGTCGCCTTCGGTTTCATTGCTGTTTACGTCATGTTCGCCATTAGATTCTTGCCCTTTGCCATTTGGATATTTAGCTTCGGTAACCATTTCGATTGTTTCTTCATTATTGGTCTTTTCTTCCGTTGCATCATATCCTCCTGTCTCTTTAAATTCCTCCTTATTGGTATTTAGGTCTTCTCCTTCAGTAGATTCTTGATCATTTATCTGTGGATCTTTATTTTTGGTAACCATAGTTGCCTCTTCATTATTCATCTCATTTTCATTTAATTCTGTGGTCCTTTTATGGTTCTCTTTGGGTTTGTTGTCGCCTTCGGTTTCATTGCTGTTTACGTCATGTTCGCCGTCAGATTCTTGCTCTTTGCCATTTGGATATTTAGCTTCGGTAACCATTTCGATTGTTTCTTCATTATTGGTCTTTTCTTCCGTTGCATCATATCCTCCTGTCTCTTTAAATTCCTCCTTATTGGTATTTAGGTCTTCTCCTTCTAGTAGATTCTTGATCATTTTCCTTTGGATCTTTATTTTCGGTAACCATAGTTGCCTCTTCATTATTCATCTCATTTTCATTTAATTCTGTGGTTCTTTTATTATTCTCTTCGGGTTTGTTGTCACCTTCGCTTTCATTGCTGTTTACGTCTTGTTCGCCATCAGATTCTTGCCCTTTGCGATCTGGATATTTAGCTTCGGTAACCATTTCGATTGTTTCTTCATTATTGGTCTCTTCTTCCGTTGCATCATATTCTCCTGTCTCTTTAAATTCCTCCTTATTGTTATTTACGTCTTCTCCTTTAGTAGATTCTTGACCATTTTCCTTTGGATCTTTATTTTTAGTAACCATAGTTGCCCCTTCATTATTCATCTCATTTTCATTTAATTCTGTGGTTCTTTCATGGTTCTCTTTGGGTTTATTGTCGCCTTCGGTTTCATTGCTGTTTAGGTCATGTTCGCTATCAGAGCCTTGCTCTTTGCTATTTGGATATTTAGCTTCGGTAACCATTTCGATTGTTTCTTCATTATTTGTCTCTTCTTCCGTTGCATCATATTCTCCTGTCTCTTTAAATTCCTCCTTATTGGTATTTAGGTCTTCTCCTTCAGTAGATTTTTGACCATTTTCCTTTGGATCTTTATTTTTGGTAACCACAGTTGCCTCCTCATTATTCATCTCATTTTCATTTAATTCTGTGGTTCTTTTATGGTTCTCTTTGGGTTTGTTGTCGCCTTCGGTTTCATTGCTGTTTACGTCTTGTTCGCCATCAGATTCTTGCCCCTTGCCATCTGGATATTTAGCTTCGGTAACCATTTCGATTGTGTCTTCATTATTGGTCTCTTCTTCCGTTGCATCATATTCTCCTGTCTCTTTAAATTCCTCCTTATTGGTATTTAGGTCTTCTCCTCTAGTAGATTTTTGATCATTTTCCTTTGGATCTTTATTTTCGGTAACCATAGTTGCCTCTTCATTATTCATCTCATTTTCATTTAATTCTGTGGTTCTTTTATTATTCTCTTCGGGTTTGTTGTCACCTTCGCTTTCATTGCTGTTTACTTCATGTTTGCCATCAGATTCTTGCTCTTTGCCATTTGGATATTTAGCTTCGGTAACCATTTCGATTGTTTCTTCATTATTTGTCTCTTCTTCCGTTGCATCATATTCTCTTGTCTCTTTAAGTTCCTCCTTATTGGTATTTAGGTCTTCTCCTTTAGTAGATTTTTGATCATTTTCCTTTGAATCTTTATTTTCGGTAACCATAGTTGCCTCTTCATTATTGATCTCATTTTTATTTAATTGTGTGGTTCTTTTATGATTCTCTTCGGGTTTGTTGTCACCTTCGGTTTCATTGCTGTTTACTTCATGTTTGCTATCAGATTCTTGCTCTTTGTCATTTGGATATTTAGCTTCGGTAACCATTTCGGTTGTTTCTTCATTATTCGTCTCTTCTTCCGTTGCATCATATTCTCCTGTCTCCTTAAATTCCTCCTTATTGGTATTTAGGTCTTCTCCTTTAGTAGATTTTTGATCATTTTCCTTTGGATCTTTATTTTCGGTAACCATAGTTGCCTCTTCATTATTCATCTCATTTTCATTTAATTCTGTGATTCTTTTATGGTCCTCCTCGGGTTTGTTGTCTCCTTCGGTTTCATTGCTGTTTACGTCATGTTTGCCATCAGACTCTTGCTCTTTGCCATTTGGATATTTAGCTTCGGTAACCATTTCGATTGTGTCTTCATTATTTGTCTCTTCTTCCGTTGCATCATATTCTCTTGTCTCTTTAAGTTCCTCCTTATTGGTATTTAGGTCTTCTCCTTTAGTAGATTTTTGATCATTTTCCTTTGGATCTTTATTTTCGGTAACCATAGTTGCCTCTTCATTATTGATCTCATTTTTATTTAATTGTGTGGTTCTTTTATGATTCTCTTCGGGTTTGTTGTCACCTTCGGTTTCATTGCTGTTTACTTCATGTTTGCTATCAGATTCTTGCTCTTTGTCATTTGGATATTTAGCTTCGGTAACCATTTCGATTGTTTCTTCATTATTTGTCCCTTCTTCCGTTGCATCATATTCTCTTGTCTCTTTAAATTCCTCCTTATTGGTATTTAGATCTTCTCCTTCAGTAGATTTTTGACCATTTTCCTTTGGATCTTTATTTTTGGTAACCACAGTTGCCTCTTCATTATTCATCTCATTTTTATTTAATTGTGTGGTTCTTTTATGATTCTCTTCGGGTTTGTTGACACCTCTGTCATGTTCACCATTAGATTCTTTGCCATTCGTATATTTATCTTTGGTAACCGTTCCCGTTACTCTTTTATTATTTGCCTCTTCTTCCGTTCCATGATGTTTCTTTTCATCGGTATTTAGGTCTTTTCGATCGTTAAGTTCTTGAGCTTTTTCATTTGGATCTCTAGCTTTGGCAACCATATTTGTCTCTTTTTCATTCGATTCTGTTGTCTCTTTATAACCTTCTTCGGATTCATTGGATTGCCGAGCTCCGTCATTTGTTTCTTTCAACTTTTTAGTTTGGTAATCGTCGTGACCGATGACAGTAACGTTTCCTTGATTAATATCATATTCTTCGTATACTTCCGTATCCTCTTCAATATCTTCAGTTTCTTCGGGAGGTGTACTCTCGTGTAGTTCTTCTTCTACTATTTCTTCTTCGTCGTCATCGTCCTCTTCTCCTTCTTTCTTTCCTTTTCCTTCTTTTTCCGTAAATTCTTCCACTTCTTCTTCTTCTTCCGTAACTTCTTCCACTTCTTCTTCTTCTTCTTCTGTAACTTCTTCCACTTCTTCTTCTTTTTCTTCCGTAACTTCTTCCACTTCTTCTTCCACTTCTTGTTCACTATCTTGTTTATTAGTTTCCTTACTTGCTACTTTATGCCCCTGATTACTTTCAACAATTTTTGTCTCATTTCCTTCATTATTTACTTTGTCATGTCCTGTTTTATTGGAATTGGGACTGTTTTCTTTAGTTCGATTCATATCTTCATGATGAGGCGTCCCGATTTCATTGCCCTTTTGGCCTTCTTTTATCACCTTTCCGCCGTTATTTACTTTTTCGTCTTCTTTTTTTTCTTCTTTCTTTTCTTTTTCTTCTCCATTTTCTTCTTCCCCTTCTTCCGTAACTTCTTCCACTTCTTCTTCCTCTTCTTCCGTAACTTCTTCCACTTCTTCTTCTACTTCTTCTTCCACTTCTTCTTCCACTTCTTCTTCCACTTCTTCTTCACCATCTTGTTTATTGGTTTCGTTATTTGCTACTTTATGCTTCTGATTACTTTCAAAAGTTTTCATCTTATTTCCTTCATTATTTACTTTATCGTGTCCCGTTTTATTGGAATTGGGAGTGGTTTCTTTAGTCAGATTCATACCTTCATGATGAGGTGTCCCAATTTCATTACCTCTTTGGTTTCCTGTTATCACTTTTCCATCATTAGTTACTGTATCGTGTCCTGTTTTATTGGAATTGGGACTGTTTTTTTTAGTTCGATTCATATCTTCATGATGAGGCGTCCCGATTTCATTGCCCTTTTGGCTTCCCTTTATCACTTTTCCGCCGTTATTGACTTTTTCGTCTTCTTCTTCTTTTTCTCCTTTCTCTTTTTCTTCTCCATCTACTTCTTCTCCTTCTTCCGTAACTTCTTCCACTTCTTCTTCCTCTTCTTCCGTAACTTCTTCCACTTCTTCTTCTACTTCTTCTTCCACTTCTTCTTCCACTTCTTCTTTATTTTCTTTCTTTTCTTTTTCTTCTCGATCTTCTTCTTCTTCTTCTCCTTCTCCTTCTTCCGTAACTTCTTCTACTTCTTCCTCTTCTTCCGTAACTTCTTCCACTTCTTCTTTACCATCTTGTTTATTGGTTTCATTATTTGCTACTTTATACTCCTGATTACTTTCAACAATTATCACCTTATTTTCTTCATTATTTACTTCATCGTGTCCCGTTTTATTGGAATTGGGACTGGTTTCTTTAGTCAGATTCAAGCCTTCATGATGAAGGGTACCAATTTCATCACCTTTTTTGGTTCCTATTATCACTTTTCCGTCATTATTTACTTTTTCGTCTTCTTCTTTATCTTCTTTCTTTTCTTTTTCTCCTCGATCTTCTTCTTCTTCTTCTCCTTCTCCTTCTTCCGTAACTTCTTCCACTTCTTCCTCTTCTTCCGTAACTTCTTCCACTTCTTCTTTACCATCTTGTTTATTGGTTTCATTATTTGCTACTTTATGCTCCTGATTACTTTCAACAATTATCACCTTATCTTCTTCTTTATTTACTTCATCGTATCCCGTTTTATTGGAATTGGGACTGGTTTCTTTAGTCAGATTCAAACCTTCATGATGAAGTGTCCCAATTTCATCATCTTTTTGGCTTCCTTTTATCACTTTTCCATCATTATTTCCTTTATCGTTTCCTGTTTTATTGGAATTGGGACTGTTTTCTTTAGTCCAATTCATATCGTGATGATGTGGAGTGGTGATTTCATCACCTTTTTGGCTTTCTTTTATCACTTTTTCATCAATATTTGTTTTATCGAGGCCTATTTTACTAAAATTGCGATTGTTTTCCGTAATTGAATCCATATATTCATCATAATCACCTTCTTCTGTTTTGGTTTTATAACCTTCTTGGCTTCCTTTTTTTTCTCCGTGGTCAACTTCGTCAACCCTACCCTTTGGAATTTCTCCATTGTTATTTTCGTCAAAATCGCTTTCATTTTGATTATTCGTCTTCCAAAAATACGGAGCATATCTGCATATCTTGTGGGCGAAGCAGGAATCCGGACAACATTTATAAAACAAGGGACACTGAACGTCAGAAGTGCATTCGAAAAGGGTGGTCTTCCTATAAGGTAGAGGTTTCCTGCAAGTTTTGGTGGTTGGACAGAAACCGGGTATTTGATCTAAAAGGAACGTTGGTTAAATGAGGAATTGCATTTGTTTTGGAATATTTACATGCTGAAGGAAACACAGCTAGGGCGTGAATAATGGGCGGCTGTCTGCCATATTGAGCTAAAACGAGACAGTGTTAAAAAATATACAAATAAATTGGCTTCTTTACGAGGATCTGAACTTTAAGAGAGGAGCTTGGGGATTCAACTTCAACCCTTTCCGAAACCCAACCATATGGGAATATATTATCTAAAAATTTAATTTCGAAAATTTCTTAATTTCCTAGAGATTTTGAATTTAACTTTACGATTTTTATTTTCTTATTACACATTTAAATCATTTATTTTAATAAATTTTCAGTATGCTGAGTTTAGTTAATATTAAATTTAACTAAACTTGTCTTAAAAAATACATAAGTTATGAAGTCTATTTTCATGGTAAGGTAATATATTTGGAATTTATTGGGACAATTCCACATGGACTACATTCAAAATAATTAATTTATGAATAACTTACCTTCGTAGTTATTAGATTTTGGCAATGCCAAAGGGTAATAATAATGATATTCTGCTGCTCTAGCTGAAAAAATACACGAAACACAAAACGCAACATTAACGAGAAACATGTTTCGATTTTAAACACCGCTACATATACACAAAGATTAACCTGAGTAATTTCTATTAATTTTGATTACATTATGGAACTCCAGTCAGAATTTATCAAATACGAGGTAAAAATGAAACATTTCGTAGCTGATAATACCGACGTTTTATTAAACCTTTCATTTATCAAAGTTGCAGTCCCAATTTTCGTTATATTTATTTTGCAATTGTCTTATCTTTTTTGTTATATTTGATTACAATAGGCTCGACATCAATCCACATCAATAAACAAATACATACCCCCGAAATTCAGTGCCCCCAGAAAGTACCTCCAGAAAGTATCCCCAGAAAAGGCCCCCAAATAGTCTTTGCCCCGGAAAATCTTACCCAGAAAATCTTACCCACAAAGTTTGACCCCTCACTCTGAAAACTAGAGTCACTTCTTCAGAAAGTTTGGCGCATTTCCTTAGCTTGGCAATTCAAAGGAAATTAGGAATTTCGAAATTTCGATTTCGACTTTTTTCTTGTAACTTTACAGATTTTCCAAATAAAAGTTTTCCGCCGAAATTAAAACTTGATTTTCTCAAAATGTCGAAGGCTCGAATGTTCTCCAGATATCAATGTTACTTCCAATTTCGGGAAATTCAAAATTTTAAAATTAAAATCAAAATTTCGAATTCGGGCCCCCATTAATCATTTCGCGATCATTTGGCGAGCTATCGTGGGATCAACTGAACACCTCTCTACAGTTATTTTGATAGATGCGTATGATATGTTGTCAAATGCATCTTCAATGTTTCAATGTTTAAAAAGCAATTTTCTTGTCAAAACCTTTTTCGTTCCTGCTTTTGGGTTCATGTCGTTAGATTTTTCTCTTTTGTAGACATACTCGTGTCTATGTAAGAGGAGAACTCTAAATGTATTGTTTCCGATATACCTAGCTTGGCTCCTTGTCCTCTCGCCTTTTCGTCTTCTTCTCTTTTCGTCATCAGATCGTCTCATCTTTTCGTCTGCGCGCCTTTTATTCTTTTTATCTTTTCGTCGTATAATCTTCTGGTCTTCTTCTTGTATTATCTTCTCGTCTTATTGTCTTCTCTTCTTCGTGTCTTTTTGTCTTCTCTGTTCTCGTCTTCCCTCTTCTCGTCCTCCTCTCGTCTTCTCGTCCTCTCGTCTTCTCGTTCTCTCCTCTTCTCGTTCTCTTGTCTTCTCGTCCTCTCGTCTTCTCGTCTTTTCACCGTCTCCTCTTCTCTTTTCCTCGTATTTTGATCTTCTGGTCTTCTTCTCGTCTCGTCTTCTCATCAGCTCGTCATCTGGTCTTCTCGTCTTCTGTTCTTTTCGCTCCCTCTTTTCACTTCTTCTGGTCTTCTCGTCTCATCTTCTCGCCTTCTCATTTTCTCCTTTTCTCGTCATCTCCTTTTCTCGTTCTTTTCATCTTGTGGTCTTCTTCTCGTTTTGTCTCTTCGTCTTATTATCCTTTCTTCTTCATGTCTTCTCGTCTTCTCTGTTCCCGTCTTCTCGTCTTTTTACCTTTTCTTCTTCTCGTTTTCTGATCTTCTGTTTTTCTTCTTGTCTTGTCCTCTCGCCTTCTCATCATCTCGCCATCTGGTATTCTTTTTTTTTTCATATCTTCTCGTCGTTTCTTTTCTCCTTCTCTTCTTCTTTTCTTCTGGTCTTTTCGTCTCGTCTTGTCTTCTTCTCGTCTTATTCTCATCATCTCGTTTTCTTCTCACCATCTCGTTTTTTCATCTTCTCATTTTATAGTATTCTTCTCGTCTTTTCGCCTTTTCTTCTTCCAGTTTTCTGATCTTCTGTTCTTCTTCTCGTCTTGTCATCTCGTCTTCTCATCATTTCGCTATCTAGTCTTCTCTTTTTCATATCTTCTCGTCCTCTCTTTTCACCTTTTCTTCTTCTCTTCTTCTAGTCTTCTCTCTCGTTCTATCCTCTTTTTGTCTTCTTCTTATCATCTCGTTTTCTCCTCATCATCTCGTCTTTTCATCTTCTCATTTTATAGTCTTTTTCTCGTCTTTTCGCCTTTTCTTCTTCTCGTTTCCTGATCTTCTGTTCTTCTTCTCGTCTTGTGATCTCGTCTTCTCACCTCGTCACCTGGTTTTCTCATTTTCATATCATCTCGTCGTCTCTTTTTACGTTCTCTTCTTCTAAATCTTCTTGTCTCGTCTTGTCCTCTTCTCGTCTTCTTCTTATCATCTCGTTTTCTTCTCATCATCTCGTCTTTTCATCTTCTCATTTTATAGTCTTCTTCTCGTCTTTTCGCCTTTTCTTTTTCTCGTTTTCTGATCTTCTGTTCTCCTTTTCGTCTTATCATCTCGTCTTCTCATCATCTCGTCATCTGGTTTTCTCTTTTTCATATCACCTCGTCGTTTTTTTTCACGTTCTCTTCTTCTCTTCTTCTGGTCTTCTCGTCTCGTCTTGTCCTCTTCTCGTCTTCTTCTTATCATCTCGTTTTCTTCTCATCATCTCGTCTTTTCATCTTCTCTATAGTCTTCTTCTCGTCTTTTCGCCTTTTTTTCTTCTCGTTTTCGGATCTTCTGTTCTTCTTCTCGTCTTGTCATCTCGTCTTTTCATCATCTAGTCATCTGGTTTGCTCTTTTTCATATCTTCTCGTCGTTTCCTTTCACCTTCTCTTTTTCTTTTCTTCTGGTCTTCTCGTTTCGTCCTCTCCTCTTCCGTCTTATTCTCATCATCTCGTTTTCTTCTCATCATCTCGTCTTTTCATTTTTTCATTTTTTAGTTTTCTTCTCGTCTTTTCGCCTTTTCTTCTTCTCGTTTTCTGATTTTCTGTTCTTCTTCTCGTCTTGTGATCTCGTCGTCTCATTTCGTCACGTGGTTTTCTCTTTTTCATATCATCTCGTCGTCTCTTTTCACGTTCTCTTCTTCTAATCTTCTTGTCTCGTCTTGTCCTCTTCTCGTCTTCTTCTTATCATCTCGTTTTGTTCTCATCATCTCGTCTTTTCATCTTCTCATTTTATAGTCTTCTTCTCGTCTTTTCTTTTTCTCGTTTTCTGATCTTCTGTTCTTCTTCTCGTCTTGTGATCTCGTCTTCTCATCTCGTCATCTGGTTTTCTCTTTTTCATATCATCTCGTCGTCTCTTTTCACGTTCTCTTCTTCTAATCTTCTTGTCTCGTCTTGTCCTCTTCTCGTCTTCTTCTTATCATCTCGTTTTCTTCTCATAATCTCGTCTTTTTATCTTCTCATTTTATAGTCTTCTTCTTGTCTTTTCGCCTCTTCTTCTTCTCGTTTTCTGATCTTCTGTTTTTCTTCTTCTCTTTTTCATATTTTCTTGTCGTCTCTTTTCACGTTCTTTTCTTCTTTTCTTCTGGTCTTCTCATCTCGTCTTCTCCCCTTTTCGTCTTATTTTCATCATCTCGTTTTCTTCTTATTATCTCCTATTTTAATTTTCTCATTTTATAGTCTTCTTCTCGTGTTTTCGCCTCTTCTTCTTCTCGTTTCCTGATCTTCTGTTCTTCTTCTCGTCTTGTCATCTCGTTTTCTCATCATCTTGTCATCTGGTTTTCTCTTTTTCATATCTTCTTGTCGTTTCTTTTCACCTTCTCTTCTTCTTTTCTTCTGTTCTTCTCGTCTCGTCTTCTCCTCTTCTCGTCTTATTCTCATCATCTCGTTTTCTTCTTATCATCTCGTATTTTCATTTTCGCATTTTATAGTCTTCTTCTCGTCTTTTCGCCTTTTCTTCTTCTTGTTTTCTGATCTTCTGTTCTTCTTCTCGTCTCGTCTTGTCCTCTTCTCGTCTTCTTCTTATTATCTCGTCTTTTCATCTTCTCATTTTACAGTCTTTTTCTCGTCTTTTCGCCTTTTCTTTTTCTCGTTTCCTGATCTTGTGTTCTCCTTTTCGTCTTATCATCTCGTCTTCTTCTGTTCTTCTCGTCTCGTCTTCTCCTCTTCTCGTCTTATTCTCATCATCTCGTTTTCTTCTTATCATCTCGTATTTTCATTTTCTCATTTTATAGTCTTCTTCTCGTCTTTTCGCCTTTTCTTCTTCTCGTTTTCTGATCTTCTGTTCTTCTTCTCGTCTTGTCATCCCGTCTTCTCATCATCTCGTCATCTGGTTTTCTCTTTTTCATATCTTCTCGTTCTCTTCTTCTCTTCTTCTGGTCTTCTCGTCTTGTTTTCATCTCTTCTCGTCTTCTTCTCATCATCTCGTCTTCTAATTTTATAGTATTCTTCTGATCTTCCCTTCTCGTCTTATTGTCTTCATTTTTCCATAACTTCTCGTCCACTCTCTTCTCGTTGTCTTGTCATTTCGCCTTTTCTTCGTCTCTTCTTATCGTCTTTTGATCTTCTGGTCTTCTTCTCGTCTTGTCTTCTTGTCTTCTCATCATCTCACCATCTGGTCCTCTCTTCTTCTGGTCTTCTCTTCTTCATGTCTTCTTGTCGTCTCTTTTTATCTTCTCTTCTTTTCACCTTCTCTTCTTCTCTTCTTTTTATCTTTTTCTTTTCTTCTCTTCTTCTCTTCTTTTTATCTTCTTCTCTTCTTCTCTTCTTTTCTTCTTCTCTTCTTCTGTTCTTCTCTTCTTCTCTTCTTCTCTTCTTCTCTTCTTCTCTTCTTCCCTTCTTCTCTTCCTCTCTTCCTCTCTTCTTCTCTTCTTCTCTTCTTCTCTTCTTCTCTTCTTCTCTTCTTCTCTTCTTCTCTTCTTCTCTTCTTCTCTTCTTCTCTTCTTCTCTTTTACTCTTCTTCTCTTTTTCTCTTCTTCTCTTCTTCTATTCTTCAATTCTTCTCTTTTTCTCTTCTTTTATTCTTCTCTTTTTCTCTTCTTCTCTTCTTCTCTTCTTCTCACTTCTCTTTTTCTCTTTTCTTCTTCTCTTCTTTTCTTCTTTTCTTCCTATCTTTTTCTCTTCTTCTCTTCTTCTTTTTCTTCTCTTCTTCTCTTCTTCTCTTCTTCTCTTCTTCTCTTCTTCTCTTTCTTCTCTTCTTCTCTTCTTCTCTTCCTCTCCTATTCTCTTCCTCTTTTCTTCTCTTCTTCTGTTCTCTTCTTCTGTTCTTTTCTTCTCTTCTTTTGTTCTCTTCTTCTCTTTTTCTCTTCTTCTTTTCTTATCTTCTTTTGTTCTCTTCTTCTCTTTTTTCTCTTCTTCTCTTCTTCTCTGCTTCTCTTCTTCTCTTCTTCTCTTCTTCTCTTCTTCTCTTCTTCTGTTCTTCTCTTCTTCTCTTCTTCTCTTCTTCTCTTCTTCTCCTCTTCTCTTCTTCTCTTCTTCTCTTCTTCTCTTCTTCTCTTCTTCTCTTCTTCTCTTCTTCTCTTCTTCTCTTCTTCTCTTCTTCTCTTCTTCTCACTTCTCTTTTTCTCTTCTTCTTTTTTACTCTTCCTCGCATCTTCTCTTCTTCTTTTTTCTCTTCTTCCTTTCTTCTGGTCTTATAGTTCCGTCTTCTCGTTTCCCATTTTCTCCTCTTCTCGTTTTCTTATCTTCTCCTCTTATCGTCTTCCCGTCTTCTCGCCTACTCACCTTCTCGCCTTTCGTTTTTTCGTCTTCTTATTTTCTGGACTTCTTAGCTTCTTATCTATATCTTCTTGTCTTCTTACTTTTAGTATGAATGATGTCAAGTTAATCGGTCTGAATGACTTTTCTCGGTCGTGTGAGCTTTGCTTTGGTTGAAAACCATATTCGCCCTTCTTTAATCCAGAAACTCACATCCAGTAACTAGTAAACCCTGAATTTGGAGCACAAGAGTGAGGCTAATGTTTTAACTCCTTCTAGCTATTTATCGCCCATATCCGTCAAATGGATTATTTGCTATTTTATTACTAGTTTTGAATATAGACATATATTGTTACTTCCACAGAATTTTTTTTTCAAAAAATTGGAACGAGCACTGGGCATTGTGGTATTGCGAATCGCAGATGAAATTTTTTGGAACAAAAGCATATTCGACACATCAAAAACGTAATTTCGGAGGAAGCAGATGCATTTGGGGGGTCACATTCAAGACAGATGCTTTCCACCTGTCCGGTTCGACTGATACACCTGTGCGTTTAACATTACGGCTTACCTTGACTGCCGCATTATGTTATTATCTACACCGCCGAATCTACCTGCATTTCGCTGCTAGCTGCTGGTGCGCCTGTTTGGTTACCATCTTCCGCACCGACGTTTCCTCTTTTTTTCCACCTGGTAAACAAATGGTCTTGATAATTGACATATTGTGAAGAAATATTACGTGTGTGTGTGGTTTCAGGTGGAATGGAAAAATGGAGCCCTTTACCACCACATCTAATCTTTGAATACTTACTTCAAGTCTTCAGTGTCAAAAATTATTCAGTTTGAAGCTGTACTTAAGATGAGAACTAATAACTAATTGCTAAAGACTTACTAGATAGCTAAACATACACATGATCGTATCAACGAATTTGAACAAAATATTTTTTGCAGTCTGCATGAACTCTTTAATTAAGTTACGTTTTATTATGTTTATCCAAATTAAATCTGTAAATAAGAAAATATCGTCGATTGACTGTCGCATCTTTGTTTATCTTACAACAATCTACAGGGTAGCCCATCGAAAAAGTACGTAAGAGCATAACTGACAGAAAAAAATGTTCTCGAAAAAATGCTGAAACAAGTCTATTATGTTTGCAAGGAGGACACCTTTTGACGCAAAAATCATAACCAAATTTCCTCCTCCTATGCGAGGGAGTCCACCCACAAAACTTTTCAAATGGGAATGGGTGTTAAGTGATACGTCATTGGAAAGGCTTTTTGATTCTCTATATAATACTGGTGCCCAGTTTTTGAAATTTGGTCAATTCGTTTAAACGTTACGAAGTCTTGAAATTTCATTAATATATATCTCAAAAATATGCAGAAATTAAATTATTTGTCCCAATATTGTTGGGGCTCGTATGTCGTAATGACTTTGTTACTTCCTAGTCCGGCGTCGTACTTTATCCATTTACTTTACATTGTACAAGTTACGTCCCTTACTTCTGCTTTCCTTGTAATACAAATATGTGAAATTGTACCTCGATTGTACATCAAATTGCGGTATAAATTTTATGGTAACCATGATCTTTGATCACAAAAAATATTATCTGTAGGTTATCTTAAAACGTAAATATGTACCTACATTTTTCGGATTATACTAACGCAGAATACGGTGACATGTAGGCAGTGAATATTATCCTGCTGATCATTTCAATACAAAAGGGCAACCGACGGAGCCGATAAAAAGGTCTAAATGGTTGCAGCATTTCTCTCGCCGGACGAGACAAAGAAGAGGAAAGAGTCTGGCGTCAGTTTGGCGGTTTTAAAACGCCGCCGATTCACCTTTTGACTCTCCGGTCCGAACAGATGGACGCTGACAGAGATAGATTCCTTGTTGCTTGCCCACAACATTCCGAGAATTCCCGCAAAGTGTTCCTCGAATCTTAACGCCTCCGACGTCATCTACTTCATTAATTGAAAAGCTGGCACTCGGTTTAAATATACACTGAGGTAATTTGGTGAATTTTCGAATTACCTCGTACATCAAGGATGTAGAAGCTTACTTTCTAAAATGTTGCGAATGTGCATCGTGGGTGTTTCTTAGAAACAACAATCTCGCCTTTAACTGTTTCCTAGTCATTAGCAGCGTGACATTCGAAGCATTAGAAGGAAAGCGTTAGACCAGGTGTTTGTGTTTGGAAGGCGCTAATAAATTAAGGCGTCGGCGTTTTAGCGGCGCCAAGCGATGCATTGCGTTGCGTTCCATTCGACTAGACAAACGGGCCTGACAAACAAGATTCTTCTCGCTGTACTTAGTTACAAATAGATCGACGGATTCCTACGATGTTATTGTTTAAAATAGATCTTGGAAGGCCGGGTGTATATTTAAATGATGAATAAGTGGAGATTACAGAGACGCAGATAGATTAGTCCTCCGGAAATGGAACTTGTGATTTGTGATGTCCAAGAATTAGCAAAAGAAGAACAGAATTCCCGAGAATATCGTCGAGCATCCGAAATTCTTCATCACTGTGGCGTTTGCACTAAACTGCATCAATCTCATTCAAGAAGGTTTAAGAACAGGAAATATGTACCAAATCTGCTTTGCCAACCAACTTTTGTTTGCAATATATTCTAAGGGAACGTTTCTTCCCATTTTTTCTTTCGTGTCAGTCGAAATTTCAATTTAAATTCAGAGTTTCGAAACCTTGGAAATTTCAAGACCAGAATTTTGAAAAAATATCAAGATTGTTTTAATAAACCAAAATTTTGAAAGAGCCGAAATTTTAAGAAAAAAAAAAACGAAATTTTCTTTTTTAAATTTTAAATAATTTAAGATTTTTAACCAAGTTGGAATTTCGAGAACAAGTGAAATTTAAAAAAAAAATCGACATTTCCAAATGACACATTTTACTACGATTAATTTTGAAATGTCGAAATTTTCAAAAAGAGTCTGACTTTTCAAAAAAAAAACTAAAATTTCCATAAAAAATCGTAATTTTGAAGAGGGTTGCATTTTTAAAAAAGGCAAAAAATTCGAGAAAAAAGATTAAAAAAAAAGAAATTTTGAGAGTTAAATTTTTGAAATCGTTTAAATTTTCAATAATGCCGATTTAAAAAAAAAAGAGCAAATACGATTTTTCCAGGTCAAACTACTTGAAATGAAACATTGTTCTTCTGCTTTTAATTACAGTGCATTAAAATGTTGATTTTTTTTATTTGAAATTTCGAGACCAGAATTTTCGTGCCACGGACTGGTCCTTGGTTATTTTTAAAAATTGAAACACAAATCTCCTCCCCTGAAACCAAGAAAGATTAAAAAACACAACAAAGGTTGCTCTAACGCGTTTCGATAGCTAAGCTATCATCTTCAGACAGATACTCACCGAAGATGATAGCTTGGCTATCGAAATGCGTTAGAGCAATCTTTGTTGTGTGTTTTAATCTTTCTTGGTTTCAGAGGACAAGATTTGTATTTCAACCAGAATATTTTTAAAATGTCAGAATTATTTTAAAAAGCCAAAATTTCGAAAGAGCCGAAATTTTAGGAAAAAAATAAGATTTTCAAAAAATCCCATTTTTGAAGACATTTTGAAAGTTAAAATTTTCAAAAAGGGTCGAAATTTTCAAAACAGTTTTTAAACAATTCGAAATTTTAACAAAATTAGAATTTTCAGAAAAAGTGAAATTTTGAAAAAATTTCCATGTTTCAAAATGATTCATAATAATGGTTAGTTCTAATGGTTAATTCTAAAATGTTCAAAAAGTCTGTCTTTCCAAAAATAAAAAACTGAAATTTCCATAAAAAATCGTAATTTTGAAATAGGTTGCAGTTTTCAAAAAGGTAAAAAATTCCAAAAAAAAGTCAAGATTTGATAAAATGTAAATTTTGAGAGATAAACTTTGGAAATCATTTAAATTTTCAATAATGTCAATTTCAAAAAAAAAAAAAAACGATTTTTTCAAGCCAAACTACTTAAAATGAAAAATTGTTCTCCTGCACTGCATTAAAATTTTAACTTTTTTTTAAATAAACATTTTTTTTTCAAAATCTTTACTCAAAATTTGGATCTCAATCTTCACATTTATAAAAACCTTCCCGAATTTTTGATTTTAAAGATTTCAAATTTCTCTGAACCTTGAGAAAAAAATTTGAAATAAAATTTAGATAAATAAAAATTCTGGTGGTTAAGTTAAAATTTTGGTTTAAAAAATTATAATTTCGGTTATTTTTCTTTCGAAGTGTTGACTCCAAAATTTGGTTTTAACTTTTGGTTTTTAAATTTTTTTTCTTGAAATTTGCTTTCTTTTGGAAGTTTCGAGTGGAAATAACGTTAAGATAAAAATAAATTTGAGCTTACTGGTGGTCATTGTGTAAGAACGGTTAACGTTTTTAAAAACAACTGAAATTTATGCGAGTTTTTCAAAATTTGTATTTCAATTTAGAACAATTTAGGAATGTTAATTTAAATGTGAATATTCGACTTTTTTCTGGAAATATCACTTAAAATTTTTAGAAAAAATTACTTGTTTTCAAATAGTTGCAGTTTTTATCTAGTTTTGACTTCAAAGGAAATTTTGAACTTTTTCGAGAGATGATTACTTCTTTTTCCAAAAATTTAGCTTTGGTCTTCAAATTTTAAGGTTTTTCTCAGAATTTCATTTCAAACTTGAATTTTAACAAAAACTTGAATATTCGATAGTTTGCTCGAAATGTCGCTCTCTGGAAAATGCAGACATTGTGAGATAAAATCGAAATTTAGAAAGAAAAATAATAAATTGAATGACTGAAAGTTTAGACTTCTTTTAAACAAAGAGTCTTGTTCTGAAAATTTGGAATTAAAACCCAAAATAAAAAATCAAAAATTCCAAATTTTGATTACATTAAAAAGACTCAGAGAAACCTTCATTTTTTAAAAAATTTATGGCAACGTAGTTACAATGCCACGAGTAGAAGAGAAACCTTAAAAAATCCTACAAAAAAAAAACAACTTTGAACTTAGATTTTCTAGAAAAAAATGAAAAATTCAGAATCAACCATTTTTCGTAAAAAAAGTCGAAATTAGAAAAATTTTAAAAAATCTACGTGAAAAACGTTTGAAATAAAATTAAGATTTTTAAGAAAACCCGAGCTTTAAAAAAATCGAATTTTAACACAAAATTTGGAGAAAAAAAAGTGAAATTTTGTTTTAGATCCAAAATTTGGAGAAAAAAGTTATGAACTTTAAAGTCGACATTTAGTGAAACAAGAAATAATAATAATTAAATATTGGAAACCCTCAAACGAAATTTTGACTTTTAAGCCCAAAAAATATGAAAAAATCTCGCAATTTGAAGATTAAAGCCGAAATCTCCAGACGAAAATTGAAATTAAAAAAAATCAAAATTTAGAACAACTGAAAGAAATTTGGAAGCTTGAAAATTTTGAGAAAAGAATCATCATTTTAATTTTACTTTAAAAATTTTGCCCTTAAATTTATTTTTTTTTAAAGTGACTTTGAACCTTCAAATTTTAAAAACAAATTCGAAATATCTAAAGCTTGAGCCAAAATTTTGGAAAAAAAACTCAAATAGTGGATTTTAAAGTCGAAATTGTTGGAAAAATAAATGACACGAAAAAGTTTAGGAAAAGTGTCGAGTTTTTAAGATAAAAGTTGAAGAATAGGGCGCAGTTTGGAATTAAGTCTTGTTAGTTTCGAAATTTTGAGAAATAGATCAACATTTTGGGAGAAAAATGGAAATTTTGAGAAAAGCAAAACAAATTTTATCTTAGAATTTTTATAAAAATTTCAAGGTCCTGATTATGGTCAAAATGTAGAGAAACAAGCAAGCTTTAGAAAATATCTTTAGTTTAAACTAGGAGGTTTGGAAAAAAGTCAAAATTTCTAGAAAAACTCAACTTAATAAGCAATTTCTGCTTTGCAAGGAAAGCAATTTATAAGTTTTTAATTGATTTGTAAATGTTTAACCGAAAAAGTAAATAATCCAGGCAATAAGCCGGGAGAAAGGTTAAAGTAGATAAAAATAATATAGTGAGTTAGAATTTCAAAATTTTTTCTGCATTCAATTTCTGATGATGACCCAAGTATCATTCACTGCTACTAAGACGAAGTAGCTCGACCCTCCTTTGCCCCTTTTTTTGAAAATAATCCCCCAAACGGGGCCTTTAGCTAATAAATTTTTAAAGTCGGGAAAATTAGCTCAAATTGCCTCGAAAATGCACCCTAGAAAGTTATTTGGGTCGCTGATCACGAATCCGTGCTTCGTTTTCTTGGCTGGAAAATGAAGAAAATTTGACATTTTAGATGTGTTGAGACAATATCGTAAAATTTTTACTCGAAATGGTGTCTTAGGGGCTTTCGAAATCACTGATTACGAATCCAAGATAGATCTGTTTTTTCAAAAAAACTCCTGGTCGGAAAATCATGAAAATTTTTGTACATCCTAGTACGTTTGTCGAGGTTTTGAGACAATATGATGAACCGTTTTTTCGAAATTGTTTCTCGGGGGGGTTTTGGGTCACTGATCTAGATGCTTGCTTTTTTTAAAAAAACTCATTTTCCGGTCGGAAAATCAAGAAAATTCGTCATTTTAAGTGTTTTGAGGCAATGTAATAAAATTTTTACTCGAAACGGTGTCCTGAAGGTTTTTAAGGTCGCTGATTAAGAATCTGAGGTCTATTTTTTTAAACTTATTTTCGGGTCGGAAAATCAAGAAAATTTGCCATTTTAGGTGTTTTGAGACAAGGTTGTAAATGTTTTATTTGAAACGTGGTTCGTCGTTATACAGGGATCGAGGTCTGCCAACCTATAAAGTTGTAACCAATGTCTATTAACAGAGCGTGTTACGAACCAGGGGCGCCTTGTTGGGGGTAGTTTATGGGATTGTGGGCTAATTAGCCCCTCCTATAAAATATAGAATAACGATTTATGTTTTTATTTAACCTTTCGAATATGTATTAAAATTAATGACATTGTGACTGGGATAGACTCTACCCTAGAGTAATTAATGATCCAATATTGCAACTACTTTTAATCATCTGATTTTTTTAATTGTTTTACATTAAAACGACAACTACTTTTCACAGCTAAACACCTCCGTGTTAACCAGATAATAAAAATTGTCTACTTTTGTCTGCGGGTGCAAATTCAGATTGCCATCTTATTTTCTGCCATGAATTTGGTATGGCCACCCCATTCTTTTCCATGACTACAGAAAAAAGCTATTTTTACAGGCAACGATGTGCGTAGTGACCGTGGGAGACAAGCCGGGGGCACAATCTTGGCTGATAACCGGTAAGCAAGACGCGAACCATATAAGAGAACGTCGAACTGGCGCCAGATGTCGATCTCGGATTGTTTCACATTCACAGCAGCCACATGCCTGACGAGATAGCATATAAACTCGTCACTATCTTCTAATTAACTGCAGCGTTAATTATACAATAACATTACTGGAAAACATATGGCGTACTTAAAAATCGAAGTTATTATTTTAGATGGAAGAGTTTTTTTGTTCTCAAAGTGGCAAAGTGGGCATGTGCCTGTTCAGGTGCTACCTCCATACCCCATAGCAAAAAACATCTGCTTTTTCGATTCTATATGTATAATTAATAGGCCAGTTGGTCGCGTCTTTTTTTTGTCAAAAACACCTTGCGGGCGTCCAACTGGCTTTGAAATTTATTCTACATTTCTTGGGCCCCTATTAACTGACTTTTTCTGTATCGTGGATTAATCTATATTTTATTGGAAATTTTATCTATAAAATTCAGGATGGGGGACGTTAAATAAAGAAATCTGTTCATTCGGTGCGAGGACGCAAAGCAACAGGTGTTTGTTGTGGTATTCCTTTCCCCTCTGTCATGATTAACAGGTGCCGTTCTGACGGTCTACAGGTGATACTACCCATCCTGGTTTCACATACCTTTCTAACCTTGTTAAGCACATAATTATACCGTTCCATAATAATATTACGATGTGCTGAAATTAGATTTACCTATTTAGGTAATTTCAAATAAATTAATATTCTAACTTATTATGATTAACAATCTCGTTTCCGTAATATACAGCATGCGGTATAATTTCTTCGACTGTTCCACATACAAAGTGACCATAAGTATAAAATTTTATAGCTACTAAAATTTTTTATACTGATGTGTGCACTAATTTTCGAGACTGAAGTCAAACTTGTCAAAAAAAAACTTCTACATCGTTGGTAAAGGTAAAAAAAAGTACACCTCTCGACCTCACAAGTTGATTTATGTGGTCGACCTTTTTTATTTATTTTGAATTCCAACTTTCGGGATAAATTTTAAAAATTGCACTTCAAATACAACCTATTTGCTTTTCCTTCAAAAAAACTTCAATTAAAATTTTAAATTCAATCTAAAAATTTCTCGAAATCTTAACTTTAATGTCGAAATTCTAAATACTCAAAACTCGTCTTTAAACACAAAATTTCCCAAGTAGGTCGAGAGTTTTTTTAAAATTTTCCACATGTTTTTTCGAAACGTTAAGTGTTTGATTTATTTTGTGTTCAGTTTCGAGTGATTTTTTTTCTTCATTTCGATTTTGCATCTTCATCTATCTTTATTTCCATAACCACCGACGATTTTCAGTTTTTTCAAATACTGACGTCTTCTAAAAAGACATTTCGAAATTTTGATTTTTGAAAATGTTGCCTACCTTTAAAAATTGCGATATTTTCTCCAACGTTGACTACTTCTTTGAAAAATTTTACACAGTGGCGTAACTATAAGGGGGCAGTATATTGTGTGATGCACGATGGCTCTTGTCTCCCTCACAGTTTTTTCTTAGAGCCAGTTTAGAGTGCTCATTGTTTCTTTACGAAATGTCTTCAAAAATTGCAATATAAATCTTGTCCTCTAAAATCAAGAAAGATTAAAAAACTGAAGAAAGTTTGCTCTAACGTGTTTCGATAGCCAAGTTATTATCTTCAGAGGGATATCTCTCCTTGATCCATTTTTGTAATATTTTGTGGACTTTGCATTCACAAATAATTTATCATGGCCAAAAATAAAGGTACTCAATCCATATTTTTTATATTTTCCAGACTTTACCTTCATTAAGCCAATGGTGAAAAGAAAATCAAAAAAAAAAAAGTCTCTCCGGACTTGAACTTAAACGAATTTCGAGTGTAACGTCTAATTTTGATGAAACACTGTTAAATGGTTAAACTCTTAATTTTGAAACTATTAACAAATCATCGAGATGAAATTATTAGAAAAAACTATAACGTTCAAAACAAAAACCAAAATCCTTTAAAACGCCCAAAACTTAGAATCTAAGTTGAAGATTGAAAAAAAAATTATTAAATTATTAAATTATTTTGCAATGAAATATTCACTAAAATTCATAAATGCTTCTTGGACTATCAAAAGCAAAATATTGTTTTGCTAAGAAGTTAGGTACTTGGTAATTCATCAGTACGGCAGTTGTTTTCCCATGAAATGTTCTCTAAAATTCGAAAATGTTCTTATTGGGTATCCTGATCTCAAAATAATTTTGGGCTAAAACATTGGACATTTGGTGGTTGATCAGTATTTCAATTGTTATGCCCCAAAACATTCTCTCGCACGCAAATGTTTTAATCTAAACATTAGGCATTTTAGTAGATCTACGAGATAACAATATTATGTTAAAAAGTTGAGTATTTGGTCGTTCATAAGTATTGCAGTTGTTTTCCTATGAAACCTTCTCTAAAATTCCCAAATGTTCTCCTGGAGTATCCTGATCAAAATCATATTGAGCCAAAACGTTGGGCATTTAATAGTTCATCAGTATTTCAATCGTTTTGCTACGAAACATTCTCTTGAAGAATCAGAGACAAAATGTTAAAAACTTGGATATTTGATGGTTTATCTGGTAGTTATTTTCTCAATAAATCTCTCGCACGCAAATATTTTGAGTTAAACGTTGGGCATTTTAGTAGTTCATCGGTTTTTCAATTGTTTGTTTGCAAACATTCTCTAAAATTTACAAATATTGCTTTTGGAGGTCCATAGGGATAACAACATTATGTTAAAAAGTTGAGTATTCGTTGGTTCATCAGTATCGCAGTTGTTTTCCAATGAAATCTTCTCTAAAATTCTTAAATATCCTTATGGAACATCCTGATCAAAATAATTTTAAGCTAAAATTTTTGACATTTGGTAGTTCATCAGTATTTCAATTATTTTGCCACGAAACATTCTCTTCTTGGAGAATCACAGGCAAATTAATGTTATGTTAAAGGTTGGTTATTTGGTGGTTCATCTGGCAGTTGTTTTCACATGAAATCTCTAAAATTGGCAAATGTTGTCATGCAGTATCCCGATTTAAGTTATTTTAAGCCAAAACGTTGAACATTTTTTAATTCATCAGTATTTCCATTGCTAGACCACTTCTCTTCGTGAAGAATCAGAGGCAAAATTAATATTATGTTAAAAAGTTGGACATTCGATGGTTTATTTCGCAGTTGTTTTCTCAAAAAATCTCTCGCACGCAAATGTTTTGAGCTAAGCCTTAGGCGTTTTAGTAGTTCTACGGTTTCTCAATTGATTATTTACGTAATATTCACAACTGCTGCTCTTAGAGGTCCATAGGGATAACAATATTATGTTAAAAAGTTGAGTATTTGGTCGTTCATCAGCATTGCAGTTGTTTTCCCATGAAACCTTTTCCAAATCCCCAAATGTTCTCATGGAATATCCTGATCAAAACGTTGGGCATTTGATAGTTCATCAATATTTCAATCTTTTTGCCACGAAACATTCTCTTGTTGAAGAGACTCACAAGCAAAATAATATTATGTTAAAAAGTTGGTTTTTGGTGGTGCGTCTGGCAGTTGTTTTCGCATGAAATTTCTAAAGATGGCAAATGTTCTTATGCAAGATCCCGATTAAAGTTATTTAAAGCTAAAACGTTGGACATTTGGTAGTTCATCGGTATTTCAGTTGTTAGACCACGAAACATTCCCTTCTTGAAGGATCAGAGGCAAATTACATTAAAAAGTTGAATATTTGATGATTTATCTGATGTTCTCATGGAGTATCTAAATTAAAGTTATTTTAAGCTAAAATATTGGACATTTGATAGTTCATCAGTATTTCAGTTGTTTGGCCACGAAACATTCTCTTCTTGAAGAATCAAAGACAAATTATGTTAAAAAGTTGGATATTTGATGGTTTATTTGGTAGTTGTTTTCTCAAGAAATCTCTCGGACGCAAATATTTTTAGTTAAACGTTGGGCATTTTAGTAATTCATCGGTTTTTCAATTGTTTGTTCACAAAAATTACTTAAAATTTACAAATGTTGCTCTTGGAGGTCCATAGGGATAATAATATTATGTTAAAAAGTTGAGTATTTTGTAGTTTATCAGTATTGCAGTTGTTTTTCCAAGAAATCTTCTCTAAAATGCCCAAATGTTCTCATGGAGTATCCTGATCAAAATCGTATTGAGCCAAATCGTTGGGCATTTAATAGTTCATCAGTATTTCAATTATTTTGCCACGAAACATTCTCTTCTTGGAGAATCGCAGGCAAATAATGTTATGTTAAAAAGTTGGGTATTTGGTGATTCATCTGGAAGTTGTTTTCGCATGAAATCTCTAAAATTAGCAAATTTTCTCATGGAGTATCTCGATTAAAGTTATTTTAAGCTAAAACGTTGCACATTTGGTAGTTCATCAGTATTTCAGTTGTTTGGTCACGAAACATTCTCTTCTTGAAGAATCAGAAACAAAATAATATTATATTAAAAAGTTGGATATTTGATGATTTATCTGGTAGTTGTTTGCTCAAGAAATCTCTCGCACGCAAATATTTTGAGTTAAACGTTGGGCATTTTAGTAGTTCATCGGTTTTTCAATTGTTTGTTCGCAAAAATTCTCTTAAATTTACAAATGTTGCTCTTGGAGGTCAATACGGATAACAATCTTATGTTAAAAAGTCGAGTATTTGGTGGCTCATCAGTATCGCAACTGTTTCTCTAAAATTGCTAGATATCCTCATGGAACATACTGATCAAAATAATTTTGAGTTTAAATTTTTGACATTTGGTAGTTCATCAGTATTTCAATTGTTTTGCCACGAAACATTTTCTTCTTGGAGAATCACAGGCAAATTAATGTTATGTTTAAATCTGGCAATATTTTCGATGAATCTCTAAAGATGGCAAATGTTTTATGCAGGATTTAAGTTATTTTTAATGCTTAAACTGACATTCTGGTAATTCATCGTTTTGGTGTTATCACGAAACATATCCTTTGAGATCGGGATAGTTAAAAAGTTGATTTGTGTTTATCTGATAGTTGTTTTCTCAAGAAATCTCTTACGCAAATATTTAGTTAAACGTTGCTTAGTAGTATCAAAAAGTTTTTATGCTTTTTCACGAAAATTTTAGAATTCATATGTTTATTGAGGTCTTAGGGATAACAATATTCTGTGTAAATAGGAATATTTATGTTAGTAATTGATTTTGGGGGGGGGGGGGGGGGTGGTTCATCTATTGCAGTTTTCCTGAATTTCTCTAAAATCAAAGTTCTCATGAGTATCTGACCAAATATTGAGCAAATGCTTTGGTAGTTCATCATATTTATGTTTGCACAACATTCTTTTGGAGATTACAGGAAAATAATTTGTTAAGTAGTTTGGTGTTCATCTGGCAATTGTTTTCCATGAATCTCTAAATGCAATTCTGAGTATCTTAAATTTTGAGCTTGTGTCATCTATTTCATTGTTGCAGAAACATTTCTTCTTGAGATCAGCAAATTATGTAAATTGGATTGTGTTATCGAGTTGTTTCCAGAATCTCTCATCGCAAATTTTGAGTTAAACTTGGGCATTTAGTAGTTCATCGTTTTCATTGTTGCACGAATTTCTTCTTGGAGTCAAGGAATATTTGTTAAAATTGGTATTTGTGGTTCTCAGTATTGCAGTTGTTTTCCCAGAAATTTCTAAATCCAAATGTTCTCATGGAGTATCCTGATCAAATCATTTTGAGCCAAAACATTGGGCATTTTGTAGTTCATCAGTATTTCAATCGTTTTGCCACGAAACATTCTCTTCTTGAGAATCCAAAGGCAAGAATGTTGTGTTAAAAAGTTGGTATTTGGTATTAGCATTGCAGTTGTTTTCGCATGAATTCTCTAAAATTGCAAATGTTCTCGTGGAGTATCCTGATTAAAAGTTATTTTAAGCCAAAAAGTTGGGCATTTGATAGTTCATCAGTATTTCAATGTTTGGCTACTAAACATTCTCTTCTTGAGAGAATCAGCAGGCAAATAATGTTAAAAAGTTGGATATTTGGTAGGTTATCTGCTAGTTGTTTTCTCAATAAATCTCTCGTACGCAAATACTTTTGAGTTAAACGTTGAGCATTTTAGTAGTTCATTGGTTTTTCCAATTGCTTTGTTCCGCAAAGATTCTCTAAAATTCACAAATCTTGCTCTTGGAGGTCCATAGGGATAACAATATTATGTTAAAAAGTTGGCTATTTGGTGGTTCATCAGTATTGCAGTTGTTTTCCCATGAAATATTCTCTAAAATGCCCAAATGTTCTCATGGAGTATCCTGAACCAAATCATTTTGAGCCAAAACATTGGGCTTTTGGTAGTTCATCAGTATTTCAATCGTTTTGCTACGAAACATTCCCTTCTTGGAGAATTACAGGCAAAATAACATTGTGTTAGAAGTTAGGTATTTGGTAGTTCATCTGGCAATTGTTTTCCCATGAAATCTCTAAAATTAGCTAATATTCTCATGAAGTATCTTAATCAAAATTGTTTTGAGCTTGTTGTTCATCAGTATTTCAATTGTTTTGCTAGGAAACATTATCTTCTTGGAGAATCACAAGCAGGGTAATGTAATGTTATAAAATTAGGTATTTGGTGGTTCATCTGACAGTTGTTTTTCCATGAAATCTCTAACATTCGCAAATGTTTTCATGGAGTACGCTGATCAAAACAATTTGGAGCTGAAGCTTTGACATTTGATAGTTCATCCGTATTTCAATTGTTTTGCCACGAAACATTTTCTTCTTGGAGAATCACAGGCAAATTAATGTTATGTTAAAAAATTGGGTATTTGTTGGTTTATCTGACTGTTGTTTTCTCAAGAAATCTCTCGGACGCAAATATTTTGAGGTAAACGTTGGGCATTTTAGTAGTTCATGGGTTTTTCAATTGTTTGTCCACAAAATTCTCTAAAATTTACAAATGTTGCTCTTAAAGGTCCATAGGGATAACAATATTGTGTTAAAAAGTTGGGTGTTTGGTGATTCATCAGCATTGCAGTTGTTTTTTCACGAAATATTCTCTAAAATTCCCAGATGTTCTCGTGGAGTATACTGAACAAAATTATTTTTAGCCAAAACATTGGGCATTTGGTAGTTCATGAGTATTTCAATCGTTTTGCTACTAAACATTCTCTTAGAGAATCGCAGGCCAAATAATATTATGTTAAAAAGTTGAATATTTGGTAGTTCATCTGGGAGTTGTTTTTGCATAAAATCTCTCCTACGCAAATACTTTGAGTTAAACGTTGAGCGTTTTAGTAGTTCATTGGTTTTCCAATTGCTTGTTCATGAAGATTCTCTAAAATTCACAAATCTTGCTCTTGGAGGTCCATAGGGATAACAATATTATTTTAAAAAGTTGGCTATTTGGTGGTTCATCAGCATTGCAGTTGTTTTCCCATGAAATATTCTCTAAAATGCCCAAATGTTCTCATGGAGTATCCTGAACCAAATCATTTTGAGCCAAAACGTTGGGTTTTTGGTAGTTCATCAGTATTTCAATCGTTTTGCTACGAAACATTCCCTTCTTGGAGAATTACAGGCAAAATAACGTTGTGTTAGAAGTTAGGTATTTGATAGTTCATCTGGCAATTGTTTTCCCATGAAATCTCTAAAATTAGCTAATATTCTCATGAAGTATCTTAACCAAAATTGTTTTGAGCTTGGTAGTTCATCAGTATTTCAATTGTTTTGCTAGGAAACATTATCTTCTTGGAGAATCACAAGCAGGGTAATGTAATGTTATAAAATTTGGTATTTGGTGGGTTCATCTGACAGTTGTTTTTTCATGAAATCTCTAACATTCGCAAATGTTTTCATGGAGTACGCTGATCAAAACAATTTGGAGCTGAAGCTTTGACATTTGATAGTTCATCACTATTTCAATTGTTTTGCCACGAAGCATTCTCTTCTTGGAGAATCACAGGTAAAATATTATTATGTTAAAAAGTTGGATTCTTGGTGGTTCATCCGGCAGTTGTTTTCCGATGAATTCTCTGAAATTCGCATATGTTATCACGAAGAATCCTAATCAAAATAACCTTGAGCTAAAACGTTGGACATTTAGTATTCCATCAGTATTTCAATTATTTTGCCACGAAACGTTCTCTTCTTGAAGAATCATAAGCAAAATAACGTTATGTAAAAAAGTTGGGTATTTGGTGTTTCACCTGGTGATTGTTTTCCGATGAAATCCCTAAAATTCGCAAATGTTCTCATAGAGTATCCTGATCAAAATAATGTTGAGCCAAAACGTTGCGCATTTGGCAGTTCATCAGTATTTCAATGGTTTTGCCACGAAAGATTCTCATTGTGGAGAATCACAGGCAAAATAATATTGGTTGGTATTTAGTGGTTCATCTGACAATTTATTTCCCATGAAATCTCTAAAATTCGCAAATGTTGTCATGGGAATCCTATTCAAAACGATCTTGAGCTAAAACGTTAGACATTTAGCAGTCCATCAGTGTTTCAATTATTTGCCATAAAACGTTCTCTTCTTGGAGAATCATAAGCAAAATAACGTTATGTAAAAAAGTTGGGCATTTGGTGGTTCATCTAGCGATTGTTTTTCGATGAAATCTCTAAAATTCGTAAATGTTCTTATGGAGTATCCTGATCAAAATAATGTTGAGCCAAAACGTTGCGCCTTTAGTAGTTCATCAGCATTTCAATGGTTTTGCCACGAAAGATTCTCATCGTGGAGAATCACAGGCAAAATAAAGTTGTGTTAAGAAGTTGGGTATTTAGTAGTTCATCTGACAATTTGTTTCCCATGAAATCTCTAAAATTCATATATGTTGTCATGGGCATCCTAATCAAAACGATCTTGAGCTAAAACGTTAGACATTTAGTAATCCATTAGTGTTTCAATTATTTTGCGAAACGTTCTCTTCTTGGAGAATCATAAGCAAAATAACGTTATGTAAAAAAGTTGGGTATTTGGTGGTTCATCTGGCGATTGTTTTTTCAATGAAATCCCTAAATGTTCTCATGGAGTATTCTTATCAAAATAATGTTGAGCCAAAACGTTGCGCATTTGGTAGTTCAATGGCAGTTCATCAGTATTTCAATGGTTTTGCCACGAAAGATTCTCATCTTGGAGAATCACAGGCAAAATAATGTTGTGTTAAGAAGTTGGTTAGTGGTTCATCTGACAATTTGTTTCCCATAAAATCTCTAAAATTCGCAAATGTTGACATGGAGGATCCTAATTAAAATGATCTTGAGCTAAAACGTTGGACATTTGGCAGTTCATCAGTCTTTCAATTGTGTTGCTACGAAACATTCCCTTGTTAGAGAATCACAAGCAAAATAACGTTATGTTAAGAAGTTGGGTATTTGGTGGTTCACGTGGTAGTTGTTTTCTTATGAAACCTCTAAAATTCGCAAATATTCTCATGGGGTACCCTGATCAAAATAATTTTGAGCCTTGGATATTTAATAATTCATCACATTTAGTAATTCAGCAGCATTTTAATTGTTTGCCAGCAAGCATTCTCTTCTTGGAGAATCACAGGCAAAATAATGTTATGTTAAAAAGTTGGGTACTTGGTGGTTCATCTGACAGTTATTGTCCCATGAATTTTATAAAATTCGCAAATATTCTCATGGAGTATCCTTATGAAAATAATGTTAAGATAAAACCTTGGACATTTAATAGTTCATTAGTAATTCAATTGGTTGGTCACGAGAAATTCTCAAAAATTCCCAAATGTCTTGAAGGACCATAGGCAAAGTAACATTCTGGTTAAAAGTTGGATACTTGGTGGTCATCAGTATTGCAGTTGTCTTTCCCTGAAATGTTCCCTGCGGAGCTAATTAAATTTAAAATTTCCAAAGAATAATCAAAATATCTAGAAGATCAAAATCCACTTTTTCAGTTTTTAAATTCCAAGTATAAAATTAAAAAATTAAACAAAATTACACCGACCTATTGAAAGTTTAAAAGTGGAATTTTGAGAAAAGTATGGAAATGTTAATATTAGAAGAGAAAATTTTGGAAAAACAATGCATAAGTAGAAATGATCATAAAAGAAGCAGTAATTAAAAGTTTAAACTTAAAACTTTGAGAAAACATCGAATTTAAAGGCGAGTTTCTGATATCAGAAACCTGAAATTTTGAGAAAAAGATCAAAAGTTAAATTTCGAAAGAAAAACAATAAGATGATTCAACTTTAGTGCACTAGTGCGTACACGTTGACCTTCGATAGTGAAAAATAATATTAAAATGTGCGTTACATGCTGGTGCACCTTTACACCAAAACAACTTTTGCTGTCAGGCGCGTTTTTCACAAAAATGTCGGCTTGTATGAAGAATTTGCAGACTATTTTGTTAAGTCCATAATATCTGCTACATTTTTTTAAAAATGCCGTGTTCTTTTGATACTACCAGAGACTAGAGACTACCAACATTTAATAATATGTCGTGTGTTTTCTTTTAAGAGATTTCTACTCTCTGTCCTCTGTTTTGCGTATATTAGTTTAATAAATTTATTTAAAAAAAATACATTTCAAGTGAATATTAGATAAACAATGTGGATAAGTCGTTTCTAATTGTACCTCGAGTGCTTTTTTTTGCAAAAACACTTTGATGGTCTCTATAATAGTAAGTTTTTTTTTTCTTAGCGTCTAATGACGCATTTGTTCGGGCAGAAATTAGAAAAGGGGCAAAAGAACAATCGATAATGATAGTCGAGAAACAGATGTGTCCTCGCAACGCCTACCGCATTTACAAAGAATCCAGATGTGCACTTGACTTTCTGTTTAGGTTAACTATTAAATTACGGTAAAACATCTGGACTCGTAACATCCGTCTGCGACTGAAATTAAACCTTCTTTTCCACACACCACAACCACACCGCCTTGCATGTGCTACCATATTAGTCTCGTTCTTTGTCGAAGCAACTTTCTTAATGTTTTAACGAACGACTAATTTACATAAATTCTGAAACACACACAGAGATATTAAATATTTTAATTATTTGGATGATTTCATGTCGGTCGTAATTCGTAATTCGGAATTTCCAAAGCCGAATAATATTATTTTCGCACTGAATTTTAAATTTGGTTGTTATGAAACTTCATCGTTAATCACTTTACGAGTTATTAATTGGAGAAAAATGCTAAGTAGCCTAACGTCAGAATTATACGTATATACTTAAATATCTTATATCTTCATTGTTATACATTTATTAGGTTTTTTTAAATAATGAGAGATAATTTTGACTCTGGTCGACACGAAATTCGAAAATGGAATAGCTGTTGCTGGATGTGCTAGGTGAACGTTCGTTTTTGAGCATTATCTGCATATGTAACGTTCGGCTGTACTCACTGTTGTAACGTAATTGTAACATTACAAAATGCGCCCGTAATGTTCGCACAATGTTCATTTTCGAACTATTGCATTACAACCATATACTTAGTAAGTATATGATTACAAGTGAATGCTCCTGATGAGTACCAGGCCTAAAAATTGCTTGAAGATGGTCAATCCAGCAAGGAATATCTCCAGCTGGATAACAGGACTGTAATCTGTTTATTACATCACTTACATCATTCTATTAGTTTTGAAAACGTACATGCAATTGATACCCTACTGAGAGGGTCGAAAGCACTTTGAAAGATTGCTTTGTTGGTACCTGAATTATTTGCATGGGCTTTAGCATCAAAAGGAGGGAAGTTATTAAATTTATGATTTTAAAACGTTCTGACTTAAATGAATCATGCTTTTAAATATTAATAACTAATAACATTTTTAAACATCGACAACAGCGTGTCCATAAACACACGGATGCATCGAAATGATGTGCAGAGAAATAGGAAAATATAATTGCAACTCTCAAGACTTAAGAAATTTTGTAAAGGTTTTGAATGATCACTATTGACTCGAATACCTTCATATAGTGGATGACTCAAGTTGTAGGAATTGCTTAGAAGGTAAAAGCTGTCCGATGTTAGCATTAACAAGAGGATTCATGCTGTGGGACTTCTGGTCTGATATACCAGTTTAAGAGGCATTCTTTGGTTTTGCAATTGGGATTTGAGGGTCAAATGAAGTATCAAGAAAATTCTCTCATTTGGCCCTTGAAGGGAAGGGCTTACGTGTGTATCTAATCTCAAGCAACCAATCCAGAATTCGAGCAAACCAAGAGTCCATTGACTCGCCTGTGCAGATTGTACATCATTGCAACAACCTAAATAAGCTGCTAGATGCAGTGACTCTGTTAAGATTCTGTATATACAGAGTTCTAACTCTGTAATAGTCATGGACGTATAGTTTTCTTGATGATGAACTATTAAAAATTAGATAGATTTTATAGTTCAAAATGAACTTACATTTAGAGCTCGAAATGGATTATGATTATGTAATTCAGTAAGTTATTTTTTCATTTCTGTTTCTTCTCAGAATTTCGAATTTCTTTTCGGAATTTCCAAATCTAGTTATTTATAATTTTCAAGTATTTCAACCTGAAAGTCAAACTTTCGATTTTTTTCTACAAAATTCAGATTTTTCTCGAAATGTTCGTGCTATATACCCTACTTGAGAAAGAATTTCGATTTCAAATATTTATGATGATGAAATTAATTTTTTATTTCTTTAAATTGTGATATTTTTAGAAATTTTAATTTATTTCGCAGAATTCCAGATTTTTTCCTTAAAATTTCGTCTTTTTGTAGAAATGTTGATTCTTGGTTTACAAAATTTATAGTTTAATATTTCGCGTTTAAACCGAAACTCTCGAAAATTCTTTTTCTAAATTTTCGAATACTTTTTCGCCATCTTGGCTTCAAATTTGAAATTTACACCTCCAATTTTTATATTTTTTCTAAATTAGATTCAATCTTGATTGCAAATTAAAGATTTGGATTTTATCATTTATCTACGTAGAGATTTTGACTTTTTACAAAATTTCATCCTTTATCAATAAATTTCGACTTTTTTTCTTTGAATTTTGGGTGTAAGTGATCTGAATCTCCTTTGTCAATATTTTGAAAATTGTGGCTTTAGTCGAGAAATGTCTGCTTATGTTCTCCATTTTTTCGTATTTGAATAATCAAATTTTTTTGAAACTTTGTTTAGAATTTTGACTTGCTTTGACATTTTCGACAAAATTTCTGCTTTTTCCAAATTCTGACTTTTTATAAAAACCAGATTCGTTTTAAAAATGTCTACTTTTCTCAATATCTTGACTTTTTGTAAAATTCATTATCTTTTGTTATTAAAAAAGTTGCTTTTTAAAAAAAAATTCGATTTTTTGAAAATTTCGACATTTTCAATTTTTTTTTTATTTTTAAAAGGGTTGATATTTCTAACCCTCACTTCGTGAAATTCTTTAGTATTCATAACTAATAAACTTTATTAACGATAAAAACACAACAAAATTTAAAAATTCCACAAGGTTTTTTAAAAGAATTGCTTTTTTTGAAAAGTTTTCGAAATTTTCAAAACGTTTACTTTCATTGAAACTTTTTTATAAAAATTTTACTTTCTTAAAAATCTCTCTGAAGGTGACAGCTTGGCTATCGAAACGCGTTAGAACAACCTTTGTTGTGTTTTTTAATCTTTCTTGGTTTCAGGGGACAAGTTCTGTATTTTAATTTTTGAAGATAACCAAGGACCACCAAAATAAAAATCTTGACTTTCTTGAGAATCTGGTCTTCATTTGAATGTACATATTTTCCTTTTTTGAAAATATCGAAATTTATGAAAATGTTAACTCTTCTAAAAATTTCGTTTTATTTTGAAAATTTCGACATGTTAAAATGTTCACATTTGTTCAAAATTTCTTTATCAATATTTTCACCTATTTCAAAATTTCCATACTTTTTTCTCAACATTATGACTTATTTTGAAAATTTCGACTTTTTAAAATTTCGCCTTCTGAAAATTTCCTTAATTCGAATTCGATAAAAAATTGAGGTGTTTTGAAAGTACTGACTTTTTGAAAGTTGTTATTTTTTTGAAAGCCTTCACTTTTCTTAAAAATTTTCTATGCTTGAAAATTTCCATTTTTGTATTTCGTGTTTATCTTGAAATTTTGATTTTTTTTTGACCAATTTTAACTTTTTTTTGAAAAATTCCACTTTTCTGAAGCATTCGACATTTTTATGGAAATATCAAATTCTTTTAATTTAATTTTTTTTTTATGATTTTTACTTTTTTTGAAAATTTCGACATTTTCAAAATTTTTTGTTTTCAGAAAATGTTGCTATTTTGAAAAATTTTCGAAATTTTCAAAGCTTTTACCTTCCTTAATATTCATAACTAATAAACTTTATTAATGATAAAATCGCAACAAAATTTAAAAACTCCACAAGGTTTTCTAAAGGAATTGCTTTTTTTGAAAAGTTTTCGAACTTTTCAAAGCATTTACTTTCATTATAACTTATTTATAAAAATTTTACTTTCTTAAAAATCTCTCTGACGATGATAGCTTGGCTATCGAAACGGGGTAGAGCAACCTTTGTTGTGTTTTTTTAATCTTTGATGGTTTCAGGGGACAAGATTTGTATTTCAATTTTTGAAGATAAGCAACGACCAGTCCGTTCCACCAAAATAAAAATCTTGACTTTTTAAGAATCTGGAATTCATTTGAATGTACATATTAACCTTTTCTGAAAATATCAAAATTTATGAAATTGTTAACTCTTCTAAAAATGTCGATTTATTTTGAAAATGTTCAAATGTTCACATTTGTTTAAAATTTCTTTATCAAAATTTTTACCCATTTCGAAATTTCGATACTTTTTTCTCACCATTTTGACTTCTTTTGAAAATATCGACTTTTTTAAAATTCCGACTTCTGAAATTTTCGTAAATTTGAATTCGATAAAAAATTGAGGTGATCTGAAAGTGCTGACTTTTCGAAAGTTGTATTTTTTTTAAAAGTCTTTATTTTTCTCAAAAAGTTTCTACACTTGAAAATTTTTATTTTTGTATTTGGTTTTTTTTTGAAATTTTGACTTTTTTTGACCAATTTTAACTTTTTTTTTGAAAAATTCCACTTTTCTGAAGCATTCGACATTTTTATGAAAATATCAATTTTTTTAAATTTAATTTTATTTGATGATTTTTACTTTTTTGAAAATTTTGACATTTTCAAAATTTTTTGTTTTCGAAAATGTTGCTATTTTGGAAAGTTTCTAAATATTCAAAGCTTCTACTTTCATTGAAACCTTTTTAGAAACATTCTACTTTTTTAAAAATCTTGTCTTTCTTAAGAATCTGGACTTCATTTGAATGTACATATTATCCTTTTTTGAAAATATTGAAATTTATGAAATTGTTAACTCTTCTAAAAATTTCGATTTATTTTGAAAATTTCGACAACTTAAAACGTTCACATTTGTTCAAAATTTCTTTATCAAAATTTTCACCTATTTCGAAATTTCAATACTTTTTTCTCAACATTTTGACTTATTTTCAAAATTTTTTGTTTTCGAAAATGTTGCTATTTTGGAAAATTTTCGAAATTTTCAAAGCTATTACTTTCATTGAAACCTTTTTAGAAAAATTCAACTTTTTAAAAAAATCTTGTCTTTCTTAAGAATCTCGACTCTATTTGAATGTACATATTCTCTTTTTTTGAAAATATCGACATTTATGAAAATTTTAACTCTTCTAAACATTTCGATTTTTTTGAAATTTTCGACATATTAAAACGTACACATTTGCTCAAAGTTTCTTTATCAAAATTTTCACCTATTTCGAAATTTCGATACTTTTTTTTCAACATTTTGAATTATTTTGAAAATTCCGTCTTCTGAAATTTTCGTAAATTCGAATTCGATGAAAAAATTGAAGTGTTCTGAATGTGCTGACTTTTCGAAAGTTGTAATTTTTTGAAAGCCTTTAGTTTTCTCAAAAAGTTTCTATGTCTCTGATTTCTATACTTAAAAGTTTCTATTTTTGGTATTTCGATTTTTCTTCAAATTTTGACTTTTTTTAACCAATTTTAACTTTTTTCTGAAAAGTTCTACTTTTCTGAAGCATTCGACATTTTTATGAAAATGTCAAATTCATTTAATTTAATTTAATTTGATGATTTTTTCTTTTTTTTGAAAATGGTTAGTTTTTTGAAAATTTTGATTTTTCCCTGAAAATTTTCAACTATATGAAATTTTTCGGACTTTTTTTCAAAATTCCCGTTATTTTGAAAATTGCGATCTTTTCTCAAAATTTGGGTGCTATTAACGTATTTGCTTTTTAAAAATTCTGAGTTTTTTCAAATTGTCGGACTTTGTCAAATTTTCGACTTTAAAATTTAGAATTACGAGTGTTTGGTACATTTAAAAAAATTGGACTTTTTTGAAAATGTTGCCTTTTATAAACGTTATAACTTTTTCTAAATTTTGGGTTGAAAATTTCGAGCTTTTTTCTAATTTCGTATTTTTCCTGAAATTTTTACTTTTTCGTGACTTTCGATTTATTTTGAATTATTCTACTTTTTTGATGGATTCGACCTTTTTATTAAAATATCTAATTTCTTTGAAAATATTTTTTGTTTTTTTGAAGTTTTATTTTTGGAATTTACATTTTTTTTAATTACGACCTTATCTAAAAAAGTCACTCTCCGTCGAAATTCTTTTAATTTTGACTTCATTAACGTTTTACCATTTTGAAAATTTCAACATTTTTTCCAATGATATCAATATTTTTAACAATTTCATTTTTTTGCGAAAACGTCGACTTTTTTCGAATATGTGACTTTAAAATTTATACTTTAATGAAAATTTCGAGTTTTTTTGTAAATTTAAACAAAAATTGACTTAAAAATATGACATTTTCTAAAAGGTGACTTCTTTCTCAAAATTTTGTGTTAAAATATTTCGAATTTTTCTTTTAATTTCGTCTCTCTTGAAATATTGACTTGTGCGACTTTCGTCTTTATTTTAAATTCTACTTTTTTGGAGAAATCAGCTTTTTTATTAAAATGTAGAATTTTATGAAAATTCTGAAATTTTCCTTTTTTTGCAGTTTTACTTTTCTGAAAATTTTAATTTGTTTTTTTTTGAAAATTTCAACTTTTTTTGGAAACTTTGGTTGTAAAATTTCAACCTTTTTGCAAATTTTCTACTTTATTTTTCGAAATTTGGTCCTTTTTTACCATTTTAATTTTTCTTGAAGTATTAAATTTTTTGAAAAATTTCTACTTTTTCTCAAAGTTTCCATTTTTTATATTGCCTCAACAATTTTTTTAAAACTTGAAATTTTTGAAGTATTGAAAAATTATCAGAAAAAAAAAGGTGAAACTTAAAAAAATATTCAAAAATATTAAAAAACGGCGCCATTGTTAAAAAATTATATATTTTTTTTAAAACAAAATGTTTAAATTAATTTGAAAATTTTGAAAAACTGTCAAAAATATTCAAAATTTCGAAAAAGTCAAAATTTTAAAAACTAGATGTCAGCATTTTTAAAAAATCCGAAATTTTCGAAAGTGGTGTAATCTTGGGAAATAGCGAAAAAGTTGAAAAAAAAAAAACGAAATTTTAAAGTCACTTTGAAAATTGTCGAAGATTTTTAGATAATTATAGTTTTTGTTTTTTGAAATTTTACTTTCTTCTTTCTTTAAAATGTCGACCTTTTGCAAAATTTTTACTTGTTTTTTAAAATTTCTGGTTCTTTTTCACAATTTTAATTTTTCTCGAAGTTTTGGAATTTTTTTAAAATTCTGACTGACTCTAAAATTTCTTTTTTATAATTTTCTCTTCTCTTTTCTTCTCTTCTCTCCTCTTCCCTTCGCTTCTCTACTCCTCTTTTATCTTCTCTTCTCTTCTGCTCTGTTCTCTTCTGTTCTGCTCTTTTCTGTACTCTTCTCTTCTCTTCTCTTCTCTTCTCTTCTCTTCTCTTCTCTTCTCTTCTCTTCTCTTCTCTTCTCTTCTCTTCTCTTCTCTTCTCTTCTCTTCTCTTCTCTTCTCTTCTCTTCTCTTCTCTTCTCTTCTCTTCTCTTCTCTTCTCTTCTCTTACCTTTTTTGAACATTTCTTCTCTCTCTCTCCCTCTCTCTCTCTCTCGCTCTCTCTCTCTCTCTCTCGCTCTTTCTCTCTCTCTCTCTCGCTCTTTCTCTCTCTTCTCTTCTCTTCTCTTCTCTTCTCTTCTCTTCTCTTACTCTTGAACATTCTCTCTCTCTCTCCTCTCTCTCTCTCTCTCTCTCTCTCTCTCTCTCTCTCTCTCTCTCGCTCTTTCTCTCTCTCTCTCTCGCTCTTTCTCCTCTTCTCTCCTCTTCTCTCCTCTTCCCTTCGCTTCTCTTCTCCTGTTTTATCTTCTCTTCTCTTCTGCTCTGTTCTCTTCTGTTCTGCTCTTTTCTGTTCTGTACTCTTCTCTTCTCTTCTCTTCTCTTCTCTTCTCTTCTCTTCTCTTCTCTTCTCTTCTCTTCTCTTTCTTCTCTTCTCTTCTCTCCTCTCCTCTCCTCTCCTCTCATCTCATCTCATCTCATCTCATCTCATCTCATCTCATCTCATCTCATCTCATCTCATCTCATCTCATCTCATCTCATCTCATCTCATCTCATCTCATCTCATCTCATCTCATCTCATCTCATCTCATCTCATCTCATCTCATCTCATCTCATCTCATCTCATCTCATCTCATCTCATCTCATCTCATCTCATCTCATCTCATCTCATCTCATCTCATCTCATCTCATCTCATCTCATCTCATCTCATCTCATCTCATCTCATCTCATCTCATCTCATCTCATCTCATCTCATCTCATCTCATCTCATCTCATCTCATCTCATCTCATCTCATCTCATCTCATCTCATCTCATCTCATCTCATCTCATCTCATCTCATCTCATCTCATCTCATCTCATCTCATCTCATCTCATCTCATCTCATCTCATCTCATCTCATCTCATCTCATCTCATCTCATCTCATCTCATCTCATCTCATCTCATCTCATCTCATCTCATCTCATCTCATCTCATCTCATCTCATCTCATCTCATCTCATCTCATCTCATCTCATCTCATCTCATCTCATCTCATCTCATCTCATCTCATCTCATCTCATCTCATCTCATCTCATCTCATCTCATCTCATCTCATCTCATCTCATCTCATCTCATCTCATCTCATCTCATCTCATCTCATCTCATCTCATCTCATCTCATCTCATCTCATCTCATCTCATCTCATCTCATCTCATCTCATCTCATCTCATCTCATCTCATCTCATCTCATCTCTTCTCTTCTCTTCTCTTCTCTTCTCTTCTCTTCTCTTCTCTTCTCTTCTCTTCTCTTCTCTTCTCTTCTCTTCTCTTCTCTTCTCTTCTCTTCTCTTCTCTTCTCTTCTCTTCTCTTCTCTTCTCTTCTCTTCTCTTCTCTTCTCTTCTCTTCTCTTCTCTTCTCTTCTCTTCTCTTCTCTTCTCTTCTCTTCTCTTCTCTTCTCTTCTCTCCCCCCTCTCTCACTCTCTCACTCTCTTTCCCTTTCTCTGTTTTAAATTTATTCTTTTTATTGACGTATTAATTTTAGAAACATTAATTTAGGTAAACTGCATTAAGTTGCCTTTCTTCTTTTTATTACTGCAATTGACATCCCAGATCTATGTAAGCAAACGAAAAAAAGAGGACACAAATTAAAGTTTTAACGAAAAACTTGAATTATGCCAAAAAGGTTAGATTCATTATCAAGTTCAAATAAAGAAAACTCTATGAGAAAAGTCTGTGCAAAAATTTGGGTAAAAGTTGGTTTGAAAAACTACCTTTTAATATAAACCAGGCGAAGTTCTCTTGGTAACAATAAATAACGATGTTAGTCTCAGTTATAAAGGAGGATATTTAAATTTATATTTGCCAATGATTATATTTTTAACTCATCCGTTTCCGCTTCCGTAACGTGGTGTTCAAAGACAAAGAACCAAAAGGTTTAACATCTGGCGCATACGCCTTTCATTTCTTCCGGTCGTTTTCATAAATAATTACAAGCCAATACACATGTTATGTTTACTTATCGTCCAAGGCGCCTTACAAGGAAACCGTTCCGATATCGAAAAATCATCGAGCGTTAGTCACAGCTACCGCAAATGAAATTAGAAAATGATAGTTGCAATAATTGCAAAGTGGGCTGGTTCCGTCATTATATTCATTTACCAGTCGCTCGTTAAATGCAATCTCTCGCAATAGGTGATAGGTGGTAATGGAAACGTTTAGGAGTTGGCGTCGAAATTCTGTCTGATGTGTAACGAGAGAGAGAAAGATGGTGCGCCACTGGCAAGTGTTTGGATCAGTGACCGTGGCCAGCTGGCGCCACAGTCTCGCCATAAATAATACCGCACAAGTAGTGCTACAGCCGAGGAATGCCACCGGCCAGATGGTCGACCGTCAGGATGAGGAGAGAGGAATTTACACCAACAGTCCTGATAATCCTCGTACGTAAAGAAGGAAATTATTAACCAAAGGGTCTGATTGAATGGCCTTCCATATCTCCAGACTTGACACCCACGGACTATTTCTTCTGGGGATATTTGAAAAGTATAACGTGTAACGTAACAGTATTGGAAGCTCCAATTAAAAACATTTCTCCGGCATATTTGCAGAATGCACTAAGCGCTGTTGTTGATAGACTATAAATATAGGTACTGATGTTTAATTTAACCTCGCCAAATCTAACTTTCAAACAATTTTTATATAATCCCATTTGGTGCAATACTATTTATACATTCTGTATACTGTAGGTGCATCGATATGTTAAAGTCAACTAAAGTTTCAAAGTGTGAATATCTGAGTTTCAGGAACACCTAAAAAGTTGCAACCTCGAAACTCCATCAGATCTGTGGCTCACAGTCAAAGCTCTAAGAGGAGATAGGAAACCTATCCCACCGCTACACGGACCTCAAGGAATGGCTTACTTAGATCAGGATAAGGCCGCAGTTTTCGCTGAGACCTTTGGACGACACTATCAGGCCACACTTCAAGAAGTGGACTTAGACTTCGTAGAGAAGGTGGAAGAAGAGGTTCAAGTTCTTCAGAAGAAAGTGCCAGAAGAAGACGACGTCATCCAACCGACTAACGAGAAGCTTTCTGCGGAAGCTAAACGTCAAAAAGGCTCCAGGTACAGGCGGAATTCCAAACCAAGCTCTGAAGTCTCTTCGGGACCAAGCTGTCAAATACTTTGAATTAATAGTCAATTCCACGTTTAAGTACCGATATTTTCTCACAATATGGAAGACTGCAAACGTTATCTTCATTCCTAAGCCAGGTAAGGATGAGAAATTTTACCAAAATTACAGGCCAATCAACCTCTTATCCAACTTGGGTAAGGTGGCGGAAAGGATTTTGAGAAAGCGTCTGCAGAATATCATCAGTGATCGCGGCATCATTCCTAAGGAACAATTTGGGTTCCATCCTATGCACTCTACCTCAAACCAGCTGCTGAGAGTGATTGAAACAATCACTCAACGCACGAACTGGAACCAGGTAGTTGGTGATATTTTCTTCGATATCTCCAAGGCATTTGACACAGTTTGTCACCAAGGACTAATCTACAAGATGCACCTGTTTGGAATACCTCTAACAATGGTTCAAATGGTAAGCTTGTTCTTGGAGCAGCGCTCATTCAAAACAAAGGTGGGACAGGAACTATCAAACCAGTTTAGGGGTGCCTCAAGGATCTGCCTTGTCACCTCTGCTGTATTCTCTGTTCACAGCGGACATCCCAAAAACCAATCCTACAATCAACCACACTTATTGGCAACTTATGCAGACGACACAGCTTTGGTGGCGTACTCTTTCAGTCTAGAGTTGGTCACCAGACGACTTCAGGAGGTAACAGATAGTCTACTAGATTACTTCGGTCAATGGAGAATCCAAGTCAACGCAGATAAGATCCAAGCAGTCTTTTTCACCCGAAGAAGACTCCAGAAATATGGACATGTTAATGTTTATGGGCAAAACGCCGACTGGATACTTCAAGCAAAATATCTAGGTGTAATTCTGGATAAAAGACTTTCATTTCAAGCACACATCGATTATGCAGTGTTCAAAGCCAAAATGCTGAAGGGACTGCTGCAAGCGATGATTGGTAGAAATAGTAACCTGTCCATTGGACTTAAAGTGTTACTATACGAATCAATCATAAGACCAGCGATAACCTACGCATCTGTAGCTTGGTTACGGGCGACGGATGATCAGATGAGAAAACTCCAGGTGTTCCAGAACGTCTTTCTAAGACAAGCCATGGACGCTTCATGGTTTGTGAGAAACAATCAGCTCCATAGCGAAGCTGAACTACCCCTGGTTAGAGATTTTGTTAGGGAAACTAATTCCAGGGCGATGGTAAAAGCGGAAACGCATCCCAACGAGCCAGTTCGACAGACAGTGGATTACTATCCAAACATCCCAACCAGGATTAGGAGACCAAGGATGGTCCTTTGGGTTACGACTTCCATTTCTTTTTGTTTGTTTCTTATGTTTCAGGCAAAACAGCTTACAATAGTGCTCCAGCGTTATTGTACTGTTCCGATGGAGGGATTGGGAGCCAAGCGCCCAGCCCGAAGAAGTAGGGGTTTTTAGTCAGTACCCGTAGTTTGTAGTTTGGAAGTCCGACACTATCTGGGTATCTTCCCAGATGTCCTTAACGGATTTTCTCCTACTTAAAAAAAAAAGTGTGAATAGGTAGTAAGACAATGGCGCAATGAGCAAAGCAATTGTTCTGAGCATGATACGTCGCGAGTTTCGCGGGTTCAAACCCCACGGGTGATCACCCAGTTTTTTAATTCTGTTAATCGTTTTACTGGTAGCTACATAAGTTTGTTATGTTGGTAACGAATATAAGGGTGATGGTGACAAAAACTATCATTTTTTCCCATATCAAAAATCGCTCAAAGCGTTTAAAGAAGTTTTCACTCAAAAAAATTAACAAGGCTATGAAATAGTTAACTAAAACTAATTCATTAACATTTCGAGACAATAAGAGTCGAAAAACAAAATATTTCATGTTTACTCGGACTTTTGAGTTGATAGCATTCCCAGCGATCCATTTTTTGGTTAAAAATTCGAAATTTCTATAAGGATCGAACTTTTGAGAATATTATTTTTATAAAGTAAGCTCTTTTAAAGTTTAAACTTTGAATAGACGAGACTTTTTCGAAAACTTTTATTTTGACTTTGTTTTCCCGGAAATTGGGCTTTTCCCTTAAAAAATAAAAAAGTGTCAAACTTGAAGCCTGAATTTTGAGAAAACAGCCGAAAATTTTGGTTGCGAAATTTTTTCACCAAATTCAAAACAAAAATTTCGACCTTTTACTCAGAAGCTTTGTAAAACTTTTTTAATAATTGGACATTTTTTCCAAAATTGCCACAGGTTTTTCTTCAATTTTCAAACCTTAATTCAACTGAAATTTTTCTCGACTTATTTCCCAATTTCCAGTTGTACTTCGCAAGTTTCAGAAAAAAATTGAAATTTGGAGAAAAAACTCTTAATTATTTCAGTTTGTTTTTTCGAAGTGGAATTTTTTTGAAGTCGTGAATTTTCAATAAAAATCAGGTTCTTTAAAAACGGTCGGAATTTTCAAAAGTTTAATATTTTGAAATAGGAATAAATCGAAATTTTCAATAGAAGTCAGTGTTTTTATAAATTTTTTTCAAAAAAACACGAAATTTAAAAAAAAGACGATTTTTATGATGAAGAGAATATCGTGCTAATGTCTCTAGATTTGCTGTGATGAAAATCATGCCAAAGCGAGAAGCCTCGGTCCAAATACCTTGTCAATTTTTTGCGAGGCCATTTTGAACATGAAGGCAGACACCTAGACCCGCCACTGAGTTTGTTTTGAAATATCTGAATAAAAAAAAAACTCCTCGCATTAGTTTTCCTAATACATTATTTTAAACCGCCTCGCCTGAATAATATCCTTGTAAAATGTATCCGTGCCAAGAAAAACACAAGTGCTCGTATCCTAATTAAACTTCTCTCTAGATTAGACAGCGTTCGAGAGATTCGAGACCAAATGATGTGGTTCCTTGAACACATTTCATCTTCCCCCCTTTCAGTTCACTTGTTCTATTCTAGAATTCTGATTTACAGCTTCACATCTGTGTATCGTCCACAGATGCAAAACTCCCGCACACAGAGAGAGACCAAACGTATACAGATTTGTTTTCGATTTGTTTAAGAAGGTGCCATATGCTAGTGCCGGCTTCCAAAATTACTTACAAATCGCCCACATGTGATTTTAGCCCGAATAAAACACAACATCCAGAAAATTGAACGAATTGAGAATACTGGGACTATAACAAAGTCCACAGTATAATCCTAATTAGAAATCATTACGTAAATGGATTTCACAAGTGTTCGATTTAAACACCTAAATTCTTAATTTCAATAATAATAATAGTAATAAAAACGAAAAATGGAATATTCAACAAACTTACGATTAGAGTCAAAATCTTTTAACTGAAATAGCTACTTCTGGGTTTTTTTTTAGATGAATTCGAATTTTGACCACTTTTTCAAAATTTCGAATTTTTTTACATGTCAGTTCTTTCATGTCGAATTTTAATTAGAGACGCAAAATGCTATCTGATGCGGGGACCAATTTATCATAATAACTTTGGGAACCAAAGATTGGTTTCGACCTTGTTAGAGTTCATCAGTTTGAAGATAAACCCAACAAATGCTCTTAGAATTATCATGTTCAAGTTGGGTGTACCCAGCTGATAAAATCTAACAAGATCGAAACCGGTATTTGGTTCCCAAACTCTGTTCGAATGACCATTTGTCATGTTAAGTTAAGCCATAATGTATTCTAGAGTTGGAATTACATTTATCAACGTACTACAAATTTTTCTGTTTTTCAAGACGACAGTTGTAGATTTTTGGCTTTTTTTTCTTTGACTACGTATTATCCAAGTTTGTTTAAGAGTGATTCGCGGTTTCATTAACAAATCCTCGTGTGTAAAATAACACATCTGCTGGAGTCCGATTGACGTTAGCGACAAAAGTCCACAACAACAGAAGCTGAATACATAAATTATTTTTTGCCGGTTATTTCCACAGGTTAAAGTTCCAAAAGAAATCCGAACCTCCTCGGTTAATTTAAATATTAATACAGTTCCGGGTTGCTGCATTCCATTTAATAATGTAAACAACTAGTTCTACATATCTTCGGGCAAATTATTTCGCTCGTCGGTGTGGATTCCCCAAAAACGATGTTTTTTTACGTCGCAACTATTATTATACACGTTGGAGCGTATGCATAAAAATAATTTTTTACGTTTGCGTAGACTTCCATTACATATGCGCTGATTGTATGAATCAGTATTAAAATCAGTTATTGTGAAACTTCGATGTTTCTAGGAAAAGTCTACGCATGGTTTGGTAATGAATTAAAATAGGATTTCGCATAAAACATAAACATTTTCTCACTAATTGGAAAATAAAATAAGTAAAAAAACACATATATCTGTCCCAGCTCAGGACTATCCCCTTTAAAAATTGCTAAAGGAGGGACTGTTTTGTAATTTTCACTTGAAATTAAATCTCGAAATTTTGGGCAAAAATCGTATTTTATAAAAAAAAACGACGTTACCTATCCTCGAAATGTTAGCTAATGAAATAAAAATTGAAAATGTATTCTTTGAATGATTTCATCTCAAAAAAAGGGTGAAAATAAGATCGAAATTTCGAAATTAAAATGTAAAATTCTAGAAAAAGCTGAAATTTGTGTTTGTTAACGTATTTTCAAGAAAAAAAAAGTAAAAACGAAAGGGTGAGCCCAAAGTGTTAAGGTAAAAAGTATAAGTTTCCCACAAAAGACATAATTTGCATCATTTTTTTTCTTTAAATTAAGTTTATTATCCGAAATCTTAGAACAAAATAAAAACTGAAAACTGTATAAAACTTGGAATTATAAAAAAATCTCTAAAATTTCAAAAAAAACTCCGAATTTTCATAAAATACTTCAGATAAAAAATTGAAATCCGGAGATCAGGATTAAAATTTGATGTTTAAATCGAAATACAAGAAAAATATCGAAATGTACGGAACTTCATTTTTGAATTTTAAAATAAAAATTTTAAGAAAAAATGCAAAGCATGCAAGTTCAAAGTTAAAAAAAATTAGGCAGTCAGAGGACTGCTGACAGAAGTGAAAACTTTAAACTAGGAAAGTTGGATTGGATTGGATTGGACCGTGTCAAAGAACTACTAAAAGTGTTCGACGTTTCGTCCACCATTGCTCCTTCAGGAACAAAGAATCAATAATGAAAAATAAAATAGAAGGAAATATACAAAAATGAAAAAGGCCAATTTCAAAACATCAGACCACGGTAACTCAGTATGTCCACCATACCAGAGGCGAAACTCTTCTGAATTGAAAATTGGTACAAAGGACGTCGAACACTTTCAGTGGTTCTTTGACACGGTCCAATCCCGGAAGAAGTGTGGTATGATATGAATTTGAAATCTGAAAATTGGTACAAAGGATAAGAAAGTTGTGCTGTACTGACTCTGGTCGTGGACGCCTTCGTTATCGAAAATTGAAGTGATTTTTCTTTCATTTTCAAAGTCATTGCAGCACCAAAAATTAAAATTTCATAACTTGTAACGGTGATGGTCACTCGAAACCATATTTTTCCCCTGTGTAAAATCGCACAACGCGCATAAAGAAAGTTTTCACTTTAAAAAGGTATTTCAACATAACCAAATTTTTAAAAATTCAAAATTTTAAAAAATAAGTCGAAGTTTTGAGAAAAGATCGAAATTTTTTCAACATTTTCGAAATTTTGATGGAACGGACCGGTCCTTGGTTATCTTCAAAAATTGAAACTACAGATCTTGTCCCCTGAAACCAAGAAAGATTAAAAAACACAAGCAGAGAGCAACCTTTGTTGTGTTTTTTAATCTTTCTTGGTTTCAGGGGACAAGTTCTCTATTTCAATTTTCGAAATTTCCAAAAAAAGGCAAAATTTTCTCGAATTTGTTTTATACAATCCGTCCAAATTTTAAAATTTCACAATTTAAAGTCAGGTTATTAAAGATTTTTCAAAAAAAGGCGAATTTTTTAAAAGGTCTAATTGATTAACGTTCCAAGTTTCGAGAAGTAAAGATTTTGAAAAAATGTTGAAATTTTTTAAAAAAGTTGAAATACAAAAAAGGAAACTTTTCCAAAAGAGGGAAATTTTGAGAAAAAAGTAAAATTTCAATGAAAAAGCCGAAAATTTGAGGAAACCTTTTCTGTTAATTTTTTGGCAAAACGTGAAAATTACGAACAAAAATCTGAAATTTCGAAAAGGAAGTTCGAGTTTTTCCGAATTTTTGTTTACTGTAAAATTAGTTTTACAGAACTTTCGCCTTTGTTTTTTCAAAATTTTTTTTAGTTAGTAGTTCTAAATTTTTTTTCCAAATTTCGACTTTTTTTTATTAAAAATCTTGTCTTATTCTCAAATTTCAAATTGGTTTTCAAAATTTTGACCTTTTTTGCAAAAGGTCGTACAAATTTCCGGTTTTTTTTTTCAAAATATCGACTATTTTTTTATTGGTACTTGGAACCATCTTCTCGAAATTTCAACTTCTCTCATGAAACATCTGTTTTTTTTTTCTCTAAAAATATTGGTGTCAAAATTTCAAGCTTTTTCTCAAAATTACAACCTTTGTCTATAATTTTCACACGAATTTTAAGAATTAATAATAATTTCGAAAAGACGAGATAATTTTGAAGCAATAACTCGTAATTTAGCGATAGAGGACGAATTAAAAAAAACGTGAAAATTCCCAAACAATGCCTAGGTAGATATGAGAAGAGTCCAAATTTCGAATCCAAAAATTTCGAGTTCTGCCTCAAAATGAAAACTTTGTATACAATGTTCAGGCGAATTTTGAGAATAAATAAAAGTTTCGAGAAATCAAGACAATTTTAAAGAAAAAAAATAGCAATTTCGCATAAAAGGACGAACTTTCAAAAATTCGAAAATTCCCAAAAAAATCCAAATTTGAGAAAAGTTTAAAGTTGGAGTTTAAAGTCGAAATTTTTATTTTCGAGTATCGATTTATTTTTAACTTTAAATTTAAACATTTGAAACCTTTTTTTTCTACAGTTTTTTTAGCTGCTAATTAAATTTAAAGGTTTCATAACTATAGTCACATTTCATGATTTACCTCGTAATTTCTATTTTCGAATTTCGATTATTCTGAAACTTTTTTAAACATTTTTAATATTTTTTTTCAAAATTTGGACTTTAAACTTGGAAGTTTCATGAAAATGTCCAAATTTTTAGATAAAACTCGAAACTCTATTTTCGAGATTCTATTTTTTTTTAACATTTTTGACATATTTTTTCAAAATTTGCACTTTAAACTTAAAAATTCTGTCCGTTTGAAATTTATATTTTCGAATTTCTTTTGATACCTCAGAATCGACATTTCAACAAAAAGACGAATTGTAGGAATATATCGAAATTTCGAAAAAAAAATTTCGGGAAAAGACTAACAATTTGTAAAAATTATCATAATTTTTATGTTTTTATTTAAATCTTGATATAATGTTACTTTTGATGTGGATCTTTTCAGAAAAAAACTGGCATTTCCAGGAAACATTGCTTTCGACGTTCCCAAAAAAACCCAAAGTTTTGAATTCTCTTAATTAAATCATTGATTCAATTAAAAAAAAACGAAAACTAAATTAGAAATAAAGTTAAAATTTCAAATTAAAAAGGAATTGTGAGAATAAATCGAAAATTTGAATAAAAGACGACAAATTTTAAGTCTAAATTTTTCAAAAAAAGTTCGAAAAATATAAAAGTTTTAAGAAAAATAAAAGAATGTGGACATAGAAGCTCTAAATATCGGAAGAAATTTCAAAAAACGCGTACTCACCCATATAACAGTCAAATTTTGATAGAAAAAAGTCGAATTATGGAAATAACTCAAAATTTCTAAAGAAGCTCGAACTTCAAAAATACGTCAATATTTTCTAGAAAATTTCAAAATTTACGGAAAACAGTCACATTTTGAGGATAAAGTCGAATGTTCGAAGAAAAAATAAGTGAACAAGTCATTTTTAGAAAGTTTTATCTCAAAAAAAGCACAGAATTTTGAAAGAGTGATCAAATTCTGAAATGAAAAAATGTTGCAATTTTGAAAAAAATGGTCGAAATTTCCAGAAAAATGGTTACATATAATGGAAAAATGGAAATTCGGGAAAAACTGCTAGAGAAAAGACAAATTTTGAAGAAAATCGAATTTTGGGAAAAAATAAAAACCTTATTAAAAGATGCAAATTTCGAGTAAAGGTGAAATTTGAGAAACAAATCGTAACTTCCAGAAAATGGAATTTCAAAGAAAAATTGTCAATTTTCAGAAAATGCCAACATTTTAGAATAACAGCAAAATATGCAGAAAAGTTCGAAATTTTGAAAAAAGTGTTAAAATTCGAAAATAAAAAAGACGAATTTGGACAAATAAGCTAAAATTTTTGAGAAAAAGGTTGGATTAAGAAAAACACCTTATTTCATAGAAAAAGTCATTTGTAGAAAGTTTTATTTAAAAAAAACAGAATTTTGAAAGAATGATCAAATTCTGAAACGAAAGAATGTTGCAATTTTGAAAAAAAAGGTCGAAATTTCCAGAAAATTGACTAAATTATAATGGAAAAATCGAAATTCAGGAAAAACTGCTCAAGAAAAGGCAAATTTTGAAGAAAGTCGAGTTTTGGGAAAAAATCAAAACCTTATTAAAAGATGCAAATTTCGAGTACAGGTGAAATTTGAGAAACAAATCGAAACTTCCAGAATATGGAATTTCAAAGAAAAATTATTAATTTTCAGAAAATGCCAAAATTTGAGAATAACAGCAAAATAAGTATAAAAAAAACCAACAACAAAAAAGTAGACATTTTCAGAAAAGTTTGAAATTCTAAAAAAAAGTACTAAAATTCGAAAATAAAAAAGACAAATTTGGACAAATAAGCTAAAATTTTGGGTTAATAAAAACACCTTATTTCATAGATAAAGTCATTTATAAAAAGTTTTATCTCAAAAAATAAAAATAGAATTTTGAAAGAATGATCAAATTCTGAAATGAAAAATGTTGCCTTTTTGAAAAAAAAAGTTCAAAATTTCCTGAAAAATGGCTAAATTATAATGAAAAAATCTAAATTCAGGAAAAACTGCTAGAGAATAGACGAATTTGGACAAATAAGCTAAAAATTTTGACAAAAAGGTTGAATTAAGAAAAACACGTTATTTCATAAAGTCAAATTTTCTTAAAAAAAAGTCCAGAGGAGGTCAAATTTTAACAAAATAAAAGTTGAATTTTTGAGAATAAAATCAAATGGTCGATTAAAAGACAAATGGCGAAATCTTTAAAAAAATTCGCTATTTTGAGAAAAAAGGCAAAATATCGAGGGGAATGGCGAAATTCGAATAAAAAAGTCGAAATTTAGAAAAAAGTTATGAAAAGGCAGATTTCATAAATGCCAAATTTTAAAAAAAGGCCAAATTTTGAGAAACAAATTGAAACCATTTTTAGAAGAGACAAGATGCAAATTTCAGGATATTTAAGAAACAAATCGAAACTTCCAAAGGGCAAATCTGCCAATTTTTCAAAAATGCCGCCGAGTTTTGGGAATAATGGAGACATTTAGGAACTGTCTAAGTTTCCCACATAAAACAAAATTTTGAGCAAAATGTCGAATGAAATTTAGAAACAAGACCATTAAAAAATGGATATGTTAAGAAGAAGAAGAATTTTGAAATAAATGATGAAATTTCGAGAAAAAATTCCCTCGACCTCAAAAATATTTTCTGCTTGACTGCATGAGGCACGTTGGGACGTGAGTTTCTCCCTGTCCAACTATGACAATCATGGCAAACGAAAATTTCGGCAGGAAAGGTCCAAGTGCTAAAAGAAACTCGAAATTAAAAACAAATCAAAATTTTGAAGGTTGCTCTAACGCGTTTCGACAACCAAGCTATCATCTTCAGAGAGATACTAGTAGCAGTAACTCTCTGAAGATGATAGCTTGGCTGTCGAAAGGCGTTAGAGCAACCTTTGTTGTGTTTTTTAATCTTTCTTGGTTTCAGGGGACAAATTTTATATTTCAATTTTTGAAGATAACCATGGACCAGTCCCTTCCACCAAAATTTCGAGTCTCAAGTGGGCACGGAGGACGAGTTCCTCCCTATCCAACCATGGCTATGTCCATGATTTGAAGTTTCAAGAAGAATGCTGAAATGTCGAGGTAAAAATAAAATTTTCAGGAAGAAAGTCTAAATGGCAAAAGAAACTAAAATTTCAAAAAAAAATCAAAAGCTTGAGTCTCAAGTCAAAATTTTAGTTATATCCGAAGTTTTACTGCAAAGTCTGCAGTTCCATCAATCACCAACCAAGTTTCTTTCGACATGATGATTGATTCCTCCACAAAAATCAAAAGTAATTAAAAAAAAGTTAGGGATATTAAGTTTAAGTGATTTAGACTCGAAATTTTACTTTAAAGTTACAATTCAAGAAGAAAATTTGCAACATCAAGTCAAAACTTTACTTTATTTTTTGTAAAAAATAAAGTTCTCTGTGAATGTCGAATACGAAATTTCGTTTTTCTCGAATGTAGAATAAGAAATTTTGAGATTAAAGCTAAAGTTAAGAAATTTGAACTGAATTTTGAATTATAAATCTACAATTTTGATTTTTTTATAGGCATTTTCAATAAATGCTCAAAATTTTTAAATTGAGGATTTTGGGAAAACAAGATTTTGAAAGTAAAGTCCAAAGTGCAAAAAAATCGAAATTTCAAAATAAGATTTCGAGTCTCAAATGAAAATATCAAAGTCACATTCGAAATTTTACTGCAGTCTTTAATTCTGTCAGTGACCCCAAATCCGTTTCTCGTTTGACATGGCTATCGATGGCAAGAATATCCCTTGCAAAACACAAAAACTCTTTTCTGGCCAAATTCTTCCCTAGTCTGAGACCAGCACCACCATGGTGGCACCAGTCACCAAACTCTTCTAGTTTGCCAACTGTATCAAATTCTAGGTTTTTCTCTACTTTGGTGATTGGTGGTGGTTGGCAACGTCGTCTTTAATTTGACACTTCTTCCAAGGAGAAGGTCTTAGTTAGTGAGATCTGCAAACTCTTCGTTGTTTTTGCTTCTAGACCAAGCGCAAAAATTTTCTCTAGTTTACCAATTGCATCAGTCATCAAGCTTTTATTTATAGTCGGTAAATTCTTTGATCCAGATGACATTCTGGTGTAAAACGCCTTCCACCATACACATCAATTGATGACTGGTATCCCTCCTATGAACTAGCAGGTTTTTATTTGCTTCTTTGTAGCCAATTTTTGATGCTACTGTATAAGACTATAATCGTGTTTCTATTTCTAGAATATTTTAATCTCTAGATTTAAAAACTACAAAAAATCAAAACTAATCTTTAGAACAAAATCTTTGTCCGAGTTACATATCTACAAAGTCGAAGATATTAAGTAGGATTCTCTTCTGAATCATCTATTGCAGTCATAATTTTGGTGGAACGGACTCGTTCTTGGTTATCTTCCAAAATTGAAATACAAATCTTGTCCCCTGAAACCAAGAAAGATTAAAAAACACAACAAAGTTTGCTCCAATGCCTTTCGATAGCCAAGCCTATCATCTCTCTGAAGATGATGGCTTAGCTATCGAAACGCGTTAGAGCAACCTTTGTTGTGTTTTTAATCTTTCTTGGTTTCAAGGGGACAAGCTTTGTATTTCAGTTTATGAATCTCTTCTTTTTCAAGATTGAATTCTGAAATGTCGTGACTATTTTCTTCGAGATTACATCTTTTTTTTTGGAAGTGTTCTTGTTCGTTTTGGGATTTTTAATTCATAAATGAATACATTGGGATTACTACTCCCCAAACAAGAAGGTTCGAGTTGGGAATTTTTTTCCTAATTAGTAGGAAAAAAGGGTAAAATTTTGAGAAAACATTTTTCTTGTCGATTCCAAAAGCAAAAAAGTCCCGAAATTTTTGCATCTTTGACTAAAATTTTGAGTTACTTTTAAACAAGTAAAACCAAGTTGTGGAAAAAGGTCGAAATTTCGCTAAAAAACCGAAAAATGTCCTCAAAAAAGTTTCTTGATTTGGACGCAATTTTGAAAAAATTAAGAAATTGTAAGAAAAAAGTCGAAATTTTCAGAAAAAGATGAATTTTAAGAAAAGAGTCGAAAGCAAACGAGTAAGCGAGAAAAAATTCCTCATAATTTTTACGTGTTTATTTAAATTTTGATATGACCTTGAAATTTCAAGAAAAAAGTTGAGATATCTTGAAAAAAAAATTTCTCTTCGATTCCAAAGGCGAAGAATCCCTGAAGCTTTTACCTTTTTGGTCGACTTAATTCAAGAAAAAAAAATCAAATTGCAGAAAAATGTCGAAAATTCCTGAAAAAGGCGAAAAATTTGTCTCAAAAATATTTTTTTCCATTTGGATCTAATTTTGAGAAAATAAACGAATTTTGAGAAAAAAGAAGAAATTTCCAGAAAAAAGCGAATTTTGAGAAAAGAGCTGAAAACAAAAATTCTTTCTAATTTTTACGTGTTTATTTAAATTTTGATACGACCTTGAAATTTCAAGAAAAAAGTTGAAATCTTGAGAAAAAATTTTCTCTCCGATTCCAAAGGCAAAAAATCCCTAAAGCTTTTACTATTTTGGTCAAAAATTCGACTTATTTCAAGAAAAAAAAATCAAATTATAGAAAAATGTCGAACATTTCTGAAAAAGGCAAGAAATTTGTCTCAAAAATATTTTTTTCATTTGGACCTAATTTTGGGAAAATAAACGAATTTTGAGAAAAAAGTACGAAATTTTAAGAAAAAAGCGAATTCTAAGAAATGAGCATGAAAACAAAAGTTCTTCCTAAATTTTACGTGTTTAGGTTAAATTTTGACATGACCTAATTTCGAAAAAATAAACGAATTTTGAGAAAAAAGACTAGAATTAAAAAAACCGAATTTTGGGAAAAGAGCTGAAAACAAAAATTATTTCTAATTTTTACGTGTTCATTTAAATTTTGACATGAACTTGAAATTTCGAGAAAAAATTGCAATGTTTTTGCTTAAAAATATGAATCTCTTGGTAAAACGAACTGGTCCTTGGTTATCTTCAAAAATTGAAATACAGATCTTGTCCCCTGAAACCAAGAAAGATTAAAAAACACAACAAAGTTTATTCTATGCGTTTCGATAGCCAAGCTATCACCTCTCTGAAGATGATGGCTTAGCTATCGAAACGCGTTATGGCAACCTTTGTTGCGTTTTTTAATCTTTCTTGGTTTCAGGGGACAAGATTTGTATTTCAGTTTATGAATGAATCTCTTCTTTTTCGAAATTGAATTGTGAAATTTCGTGACTATTTTCTTCGAAATTAACATCTATTTTTTTGGGAGGGTTCTTGTTCGTTTTGGGATTTTTAATTTTAAATGAATACATTGGGATTACTACCCCCCAGACAAGAAGGTTCGTGTTGGGAATTTTTTTTCCAAAAAAAAAAGGGTAAAATTTTGAGAAAACATTTTTCTTGTCGATTCTAAGAGCAAAAGATTCCCTGAAAAGTTTGCATCTTTGATTAAAATTTTGAGTTACTTTTAAACAAGTAAAACCAAATTGTGGAAAAAAAGTCGAAAATTCGCTAAAAAAACCGAAAAATGTCCTTAAAAAAGTTTCTTGATTTGGACGCAATTTTTAAAAAGTTAGCAAATTTTAAGAAAAAAGTCAAAATTCTCAGAAAAAGACGAATTTTAAGAAAAGAGTCGAAAGCAAACGAGTAAGCGACAAAAAATTCCTCATAATTTTTAAGTGTTTATTTAAATTTTGATATAACCTTGAAATTTGAAGAAAAAAGTTGAAATCTTGAGAAAAAAATTTCTCTCCAATTCCAAAGGCAAAGAGTCCCTGAAGCTTTTACTATTTTGGTCAAAATTTCGACTTATTTCAAGAAAAAAAAAATCAAGTTATAGAAAAATGTCGAAAATTCCTGAAAAAGGCAAAAAATTTGTCTCAAAAATATTGTTTTCATTTGGACCTGATTTTCAGAAAATAAACGAATTTTGAGAAAAAAGATGAGATTTGTAAAAAAAACCGAATTTTGAGAAAAGAGCTGAATACAAAAATTCTTCCTAATTTTTACGTGTTCAGTTAAATTTTGACATGACCTTGAAATTTGAAGAAAAAATTGAAATTTTGAGAAAATTTTCCTTCGCCGATTCCAAAGGCAAAGAATCCCCATTTTTAATTTCAAGGAAAAAAATCCAAATTGTGGAAAAAGTTCGAAATTTCGTAAAAGAGCCAAAAAAACTTTTCTAAAAGATGTTTCTTCATTTGAAAGCACTTTGGAAAAATAGACGAATTTTGAAAAAAAGATGATATTTTCTGAAAAATAAGTATTTTGAAGAAAGAGCCGAAAGCAAAAATTCCTCATAATTTTTACTTGTTTAAATTTTGACATGACCTTGAAATTTCGATAAAAACCTTGAAATTTTGAGAACTAACTACTAGTATCTCTCTGATGATGATAGCCTGGCTATCGAAACGCGTTAGAGCAACCTTTATTGTGTTTTTAATCTTTCTTGGTTTCAGGGAACAAGATTTGTATTTCAATCTACTGCAGTGTTTCCCAAAGTGTGGTACGCGTATCCCAGGGGTACGGGAAAAGTTTGATGGGGGTACGCGCTGCACCCCCTGACTTCAGATGACTCAGAAATTAAAAATTGTTTGAATAGACGTAACAAAACTAACTTAATAAGCTTGTACATCTTTAAGACTTCGTGCAGATTGCAGAATGATGTTTTGTTCAAATTCGTATTAGTTAGAATGCAATTTTTTAACAAGGGGTACTTTACGTCAAGAGAAATTATGGTACACGGATTTCGAAAGTTTGGGAAACACTGATCTACTGTATTATTTACTGTTTAGTGTTACTGTTGTATTTATGGATATCTAAGCGGTAGCTTTAACAAAAATGATCCTATATGTACTTGGTACAAAAGTTATACTAAAACCCTGTTACTTTAAAGATGGTATAAACTTAATAAACCACCGAGGGCCCAAACAGACCCCAATTGAGCTGAAAGATTGGTATCAGGTGCATAAAAGATCCTCTTCACCTCCAACTTGATCGTCCTCATTGAGATAGGGCCCCATTCGCAATCGAACAGAACCGAAACGAATAAAAATAATGCATTCGAAACGTTAAAGTCAGAAAAAGACGGCGCTCCCTGGGAACCTGTTATTACAGGTGTCGTAATTGTTAAAGGCAGACCGTCGGCGTTAATCTACGATGGTCAGATTAGGGGTATATTCCGGTCGCAGCGGGCACCTGCCAAAGTCTAAAATTCCTGGCCCAGCACGACTGTCATTTCTCACACCAGCCTACTCGATCCGGCGAGACAGCTGGCGCCAATCTGCGGCGCCTGCATCCCTTCTACCGTAACACAAAACACTGCCGTTCTTAGGAGCTGCGTTGCCAACAAGTGCAACATTTCTTAGTCCTTGTACCACTACATTTGGGTAACACTGGAAAAACTTTTATCTTCAACTTATAGGTACACAAGTATTTTTTTGACTTCCCCAAACTCTGCAAAAATAATGGATACCGTTAAATATGAATTAGTACTAGGGGTAATAAACTAGTAAAAACTGTAAATAAAAAAAAAGATTTTAAAACCTTCTTTGGCCTTCTAACACATCATCGGGGCAAATTTGATGTTGCCCCGGGGCACCTCATAATTAATAATAATTTAACCTAATTTTCCCCTCTTATTTCTAGCAAAATTCATCTTTTTCTCGAAATTTCGACTTTTCGCAATTGTCTTTTTTTTTTAATTCACACTAATTTTAAAATTCGACTCTTTGCTCAAAATTTGGCCTTCTCTAGGAAATCTCCTAAATTTCCACTTTTTCTTCCGGCTTTTTTCCTTAATGTAGCCCATTTTCCCAAAATTTGGCTTTTTTGAAAATTGGGACTTTTTGAAGATTCCATTTTTTTGGATGTTCTGGACACGTTTTAATTTGTTTCTCAAAGTTTGACTTTTTCTCGAAAGCATCTTTTAATAGAATGGTTTCGACTTTTTTTCCCAAAATTCGACTTTTTGAAAACCTGCGTTTTCCCGTTTTTTTTTTCAAAAATTCAGCTATTTTCTTGAAATCTAATCAGTGTTCTCGAAATTTCGATCTTTTTTTTCAAAACTCTTTTAACTCTTTCAAAATTTTTTCGCTCTTTTGCTTAAAATATGGTTTTTGTAACAATTTGGACTTTTTTATAAATAACATTTTGAAAATTTGATTTTCAAATCAAACTTCAACCTTTCATGTTCCTATATGTTTCGATTTTTTTCTCTGAATTCGTCTTTTCATCGAAATTTCGACTTATTTTTTAAAACATTGCCTTTTGTCTAGATAACGACTTTGTTCCCAACATTTGGCTTCTTAAATTTTTTTTCTGGAAAATATAGATGTTTCTTTAAAGGTCAAGTTTCAAAATTTATTTATATTATTTCCAAAATTTGATTTGTCCTCGGACTTTAAAGTCAGACTTCAATTCAGAGAAAATTGACTTTTTTTTAAAAATTTTTTTTTTTTCCCCCAAAATTTTTTTTTTTTTTTTTTTTTTTTTAAATTTTTTTTTAAAATTTTAAACCTTTTTTCCCCCCCCCTTTTTTTTAAAAAAAATTTTTCCCCGGGCCCTTTTTTTTTTTTTTTTTGGGGGGTTTTTTTTTTTTTAAAATTTTTTTTTTTTTTTTTTTTTTTTGGGGGTTTTTTTTTTTTTCCCCTTTTTTTTTCCTTTTTTTTTAAAGGTTTTTTTTTTTTCCCCCCTTTTTTTTTTTTTTTTTTTTTTCCTTTTTTTTTTTTAAAATTTTTTTTTTTTTTTTCCCTTTTCTTTTTTTTTTTTTTAAAAAAAAAAATTTTTTTAAAAAATTTTTTTTTTTTTTAAAAAAAATTTTTTCCCAAATTTTTTTTTTGGTTTTTTTTTTTTTTTTAAAATTTTTTTTTTTTTTTTAAAAAAATTTTTTTCCCCCTTTTTTTTAAAATTTTGGGAAATTTAAAAAAAAAATTGGGGGTCTTTGGAAATTTTCCCTTTTTTTTTTAAAGTTCGATCTTTTCTCGAAAAAGCATTTTCTTCAAATTTGTTTTCCTTGAAATTTTTATTTATTCTCGAAATTAGTCTTTTTTCCAAATTTTGCTTTTATTGCTAAAATTCGATTTTTTTTTCCAAAATTTTGACTTACTATGGGAAATTTTAACCAATATTATAAAATTCAATATTTCGTGTTCCCGAAAATTTGAAATTTTTACCTAGAAATTTGTGTCTTTCGTAAAATTTCGACTTTTTTTCCACATTTTTGTATTTTTTTCCTCAAAATTAAGTTACTTTTTTCCACATTTTTGTTTTTTTTCTTAAAATTAAGTCAAAGTTTTAGATAAAAAAGTAGAAACTCTTTTTTCCTTTAGAACCGACGAGAAAAATATTTTCTTAAAAATTTAATCTTTTTTCGGGACATTTTTTTTTCAAGAAATTTCAGGAGTATGTCTAAAATTTAAATAAATAAATAATGCATAAATTGTGAAAGAAATTTTTGCTTTCTGCTCTTTTCCCGAATTCGTTTTTTTCTGGAAACTTCTTTTTTTACCTGAAAATTCGTTTACTTTCTCAAAATTATGTCCAAATGAACTTTTTTTCGAAATTTTGGGGTCATGTCAAAATTGAAATAAACACGTAAACATTATGATGAATTTTTGCTTTCTGCTGATTTCACGAAATTCGTTTTTTTCTGGAAATTTCGTCTTTTGTCTCAAAATTCGTTTACGTTCTCAAAATTACGTTTAAAAGAACTAACATTTTTGAAAAAAGTTTTTCGGCCTTTTCACGAAATTTCTACTTTTTTTCATAATGTGGCTCTGTTTCCGTAAAACTAAGTCAAAGTTTAAATCAAAATTGTAAAAACTTCGAGAATTTTTTGCCTTTGAAATTGACAAAAAAATAGGTCTTTCCAAATCCTTTTCTCAAAATTTCAAGGTAATGTCATAATTTAAACAAACAATTGGAGGAATTTTCGCTTTCAGCTCTTTTGTCGAAGACTTTTTCTGTAAATCTCGTTTTTTTTCTCTCTCAAAGTTCGTTTATTTTCTTAAAATTTTGTCCAAACGAAGAAATATTTTTAAGAAAACTTTTTTGTTCTTTAAAGAAAAGCCGACTTTTTTGCACAATTCGGTTTTATTTTCTTAAAATTAGATGAAAGTAGTAATCGAAAATGTAAAAATTTCAACAATTTACTATCTTTAGAACGGGCGAGAAAAATGTTTCTCAACATTTCTAAAAATTCTTCCCAAAATTTCTATTTTTTTTTGTGGAAATTTCAAGGTCATGTCAAAATTTAAATAAACACGTAAAAATGATGAGAAATTGTTGCTTTCAGCTCCTTTCTCGAAACCTTTTTCTGGAAATCTCGTCTTTTTCGTCTGTTTCCTCAAATTTGTGGCCAAACTAAAAATTTTTGAGAAAAGCCTTCCGTTTTTTAGCGAAAAATCGACTTTTTCACAATTCGGTGTTTTTTTCCTGAAATTAAGTCAAAGTTTTCACCAAAATGTAAAAACTTTAGGAATTCTTTGCCTTTGGAATCGGCGAGAAAAAGTGTTCTCAAAACTGTTTCCTCGAAATTCGTGTCTTTCGTGAAATTTCGACTTTTTTCCACATTTTTGTTTTTTTCTCAAAATTAATTTACTTATTTCCACATTTTTCTTTAAAATTAAGTGTAAGTCTTAAATAAAAAAGTAGAAATTTGTTTTTCCTTTAGAATCGACGAGAAATATATTTTCTCAAAAATTTAAACTTTTTTCCCGACATTTTTTTCAAACAATTTCAAAAGTATGTTAAAATTGAAATAAATAAATAACGCATCCAATGTGAAAGAAATTTTTGCATTTTGCTCTTTTCTCGAATTCGTTTCTTTCTGGAAACTTCTTTTTTTTTACCTTCGTTTACTTTCTCAAAATTGCGTCCAAGTGAAGAAACATTTTTGAGAAAAGTTTTTCGTTTTTGCTACGAAATTTCGACTTTTTCCATAAGTTAGTTTATTTCTTACAATTAAGTCAAAGTTTCAATAAAAAATGTAAACAATTCGTGAATTTTTTCCCTTTGGAAAGCGAGAAATATATTTTCTGAAAACTTCAACTTTTTTCGAAATTTTTGGGTCATGTCAATATTTAAATAAACACTTAAAAATTATGACGAATTTTTGCTTTCTCGAAATTCGTGTTTTTTTGGAAATTTCGTCTTTTGTCTCAAAATTCGTTTATTTGTTCAAAATTGCGTCCAAATGAACATTTTGACTTCTTTTCCACAATTTGACTTTGTTTTGTTAAAACTAAGTCGAGAAGGATAAATTTTAAGAATTTATTGTCTTTAGAACCAACAAGAAACGTTTTTCTCAAAATGTTTGATTTTTTGTCGAAATTTTGTCATGTCAAAATTTAAATAAACACGTAAAAATTGTGATTAATTTTTCCTTTGGACTCTTGTCTCAAAATTCGTATTTTTTTTGGAAATTTTGTCTTTTTCTCGAAATTCGTTTATTTTGTCAAAAGTACGTCCAAATGAAAAAACATTTTTAAGAAAAGTTTTTCGGCTTTTTCACGAATTTTCAACTTTTTTGCACAATTTGGTTTTGTTTCCTTAAACAAACCTTTTGATCAAAAATTTAAAAATTTCAGGAATTTTTTGCCTTTGAAATCGGAGAGAGAAAAATTTCTCAAAATCTATTTCATCTATTTCTTAAAATTTCAAGGTCATGTCAAAATTTAAATAAACATGTAAAGATTATGAGGAATTTTTGCTTTCAATTCTTTTCTTGACATTCATCTTTTTCTAAAAATTTCGCCTTTTCCTCGAACGTGAATTAATTTTGTCAAAACTGCCTCCAAATGGAAAAACATTTTCGGCTTTTTTACTTTGTGGCTTTTTTCACAATTTGGGTTTTTCCGTGAAATCAAGTCAAGATTTTAACCAAAAGTGTAAAAACTTTAAGAATTCTTTACTTTTGGAATCGGCGAGAAACAATTTTCCCAAAATCTCCACTTTTTTTCTCGAAATTTCATGGTTTTCAAGGTCATGTCAACATTTAAATAAACAAGTAAAAATTACGAGAATTGTGGCGTCCGGCTCTTTTCTTTAAATTCGTCTTCTTTTGGAAATTTCCCTCTTTTTTTCAAAATTTATTTACTTTTTCAACATGGCATCCAATCTAATCGAACAAACATTTTTGATAACACTTTTTTGGTTTTTTCACGAAATTTTGACTTTTTTTCCATAATCTGTTTTTTTTCTAAAACTAAGACACGGCTTTAATCAAAAATATAAAAATTTTGAGAATTTTCTGACTTTGGAATTGATGAGAAAAAAATGTTATCAACATTTCAACGTTTTTATCGAAATTTCAAGGTCATGTCAAAATTTAAACAAGTAAAGATTATGAAGAATTTTTGCTTTTTGCTCTTTTCTCAAAATTCATTTTTTTTTTCAAAAAATTTCGTCTTTTTTCTCAAAATTTGTTTGTCTTTCCAAAACTGCTTTCAAATCAAGAAACATTTTTTAGAAAAGTTTTTCGGCTTTTTCACGAATTTTCGAACTGTTTCCACAATTGGGATTTTTTTCCTTGAAATTAGGTCAAAGTTTTAATCAAAAATGTAAAAACGGGGATTCTTTGCCTTTGGAATTGATGAGGGAAAATTTTCTCAAAATTTCAACTTTTTTGTCGAAATTTCAAGGTCATTTCAAAATTTAAATAAACTGGTACAAATCGTAGGGGATTTTTGCCTTCGACTCTTTTCTCGAAATTCATCGTTTTTGTGGAAAGTTCGACTTATTTTCTTAAAATTCGTTTATTTGCTCAAAATTGCGTCCAAATGAACATTTTTGAGAAAAATGTTTCGTATTTTTCACGAATTTTTGACTTCTTTTCACAATTTCGCTTTGTTTTCTTAAAATTAAGTCCAAGTTTTTATTGAGAATGTAAAAATTTCAAGAATTTGTTGTCTTTAGAACCAACTAGAAAAGTTTTTCTCAAAATGTTTGATTTTTTGTCGAAATTTCGTCTTGTCAAAATTTCAATAAACACGTGAAAATTCTGATTAAATTTTCCTTTGGGCTCTGTCTCAAAATTCGTGTTTTTCTGGAAATTTTGTCCTTTTCTCGAAATTCGTTTATTTTGTCAAAAGTGCATTCAAATGAAGAAACATTTCTGAGAAAAGGTTTTCGAATTTCTGACTTCTTTTCCACAATTTGGTTTTATTTGCTTAAAATTAAGTCAACTTTTTAACCAATAATGTAAAAACTTCAGGAATTCTTGGCCTTTGAAATCGGCGAGAAAAAATTTCTTCAAAATTTTAACTTTTTTCTTGAAATTTCAAGGTTATGTCAAAATTTAAATAAACACGTAAAAATTATGAGGAATTTTTTCTCGCCTAGTCTTTTGATTTAGGCTCTTTTCTCAAAATTCATCTTTTTCTGAAAATTTCGACTTTTTTCTTAAAATTCGTTATTTTTTTCAAAATTGCGTCCAAATCAAGCAACTTTTTTGAGGATATTTTTTAGTTTTTTAGCGAAATTTCGACTTTTTTCCACAATTTGATTTTAGTTGTTTAAAGGTAACTCAAAATTTTAATAAAAGATGCAAAAATTTCGCGAATTTTTTGGTTTTGGAATCGGCAAAAAAAATGTTCAATTTTCAAAATTTTAACCTTTTTTCTCACGAATTGGGAAAAAAATTCCCAACTTGAACCTTCTTGTCTGGGGGGCAGTAATCCCGATGTATTTATTTAAAATTAAAAATCACAAAACGAACAAGAACACTTCCAAAAGAAAGATGTTAATTTCGAAGAAAGTTGTCATGAAATTTCACAATTCAATCTCGAAAAAGAAGAAATTCCTAAACTAAAATACAAATCTTGTCCCCTGAAACCAAGAAAGATTAAAAAACACAACAAAGGATGCTCTAACGCGTTTCGATAGCTAAGCCACCATCTTCAGAGAGATGATACCAAGAAAGATTAAAAAACACAAGAAAGATTGCTCTAACGCGTTTCGATAGCTAAGCCATCATCTTCAGAGAGATGATAGCTTGGCTATCAAAACGTTGTTTGTTTTTTAATCTTTCTTGGTTCCAGGAGACAAAATTTGTATTTTAATTTTTGAAGATAACCAAGGACTAGTTCGTTTTACCAAGAAATTCATATTTTTAAGCAAAAACATTGCAATTTTAAAGCCAAAACAAGTTAAATTCGAAATTTGATTTTAAACTTAAGATAAATTTGTAATTTGAAGACTAAGGCAGAACTTTAAAAATTGTAAAAATTACGAGAATTTTGGCTTCCGGCTTTTTTCTTTAAATTCGTCTTCTTATGGAAATATTCCCTTTTTTCTCAAAATTTATTTACTTTCTCAAAATTGCATCCAATCTAATCGACCAAACATTTTTGATAATAGTCTTTCGATTTTTTCACGAAATTTTTACTTTTTTCCACAATCTGTTTTTTTCTTAAAATTAAGACAAGACTCTAATCAAAAATATAAAAATTTTGAGAATTTTTTGACTTTGGAATCGATGAGAAAAAAATGTTCTCAAAATTTCAACTTTTTTATCGAAATTTCAAGGTCATGTCAAAATGAAATTGAAAATTTTGAAAAAAATTATAAAAAAATCTAAATATTATGAAAATAATATTAATAATAATAATTGAAAATGTAAGCTTAAAATATTGAGGAAAATTGCTAAAAAAATTCCGAATTTAAACTTTTAAATTTCGAAAAATAAAAGTCAAAAACGAGAACGGTCGCATTTTTGAGTTTAATCTACAAATTGGAAATGTAAACCGGAAATTTGGAGAAATTGCAAATTACGAAAATAAAGTCAAAATTTGTAAAAAAAAAGCGAAATAAACCTTTAAAGCCGTGAAGATCATAGCGTCAATGTGATTAACTTTAAATCTTGATATTACACTAAAAAAAGTGAGGAATTTTGAGAAAAAACTTCGAAAATAAAGTCGAAATTCCTAAAAATAACATTCGAGTTGAACTTCTTACAACTTCAGCACTCCTTAACAATATAAAGTAGATTTATTCTAGATGTGATGATCAACAAATAGATGGGTTTTATTCCCGAATTGTTTACGTACAAAATCTGACAACGCTGTTCGATTCTCGTCTACATTTCTTGGACCTCTACCACGAAAGTGGTAGTGGAACTTGTACACAAGCTTAGGTAGATCGGGGTAAAACAATTTCTTCTACGATCGTGCGGTGGACTCCTGCTACAAGCAGGAGACGCAACTTACGAAAAGTTCCCAAAAAGGCGACCTTAAAAGTAAAGTGACGCACGTTGTACACAATAACAAACCATTTAAAACACATCTGTGATAATATTAACAATAAATGAGACTACTTAGGTAGTGACAGTGACTTTTTTTTTAAGTGCATCGGTAAACTTGTGCCTTATTTGGAATATTATGACGAATGGTACATCCTGGACATTTTTAAAAGGTTTGTAGTTTTTTCGCGTCTTGGTTTGGGTTTTTTTGAAAAAAATATTCAGACCAAAGAAGTGGTTGCTTCACCTTTTTTTACTTTTTTTTTGTGGCAAAGTTGTTCGTTCTTTGTTTTTTTTAAATGAGGATTGGGTCTACAAGGATTTGTAATTTTTTTGTTTGATTCATTTAGTCCTTCTGAAAGATTGTTTGTTGCTTTGTGTTTGAAGTGTAATTTTGGTGGAATGAACTGCTTCTTGGTCCTTGGTATATGGTCCCCCATATACTTATTAAGTATATGTTGTCCCCTGAAACCAAGAAAGATTAATTTTTCTTGGTTTCAGGGGACAAGATTTGTATTTCAATTTTTGAAGGGTAAAATTAAAAATACGTAACTGTCTTTTTAATATTAAATAATTCAGTCTGTACTTTCTTAAAACGCTCGTCACGTTTTTGAATTTTAGCACAAAGTTAGAATTTTTTAAATGGAACATCATGTATATTTTATATTTTTATGAAAGATAATGAGATTTAGAATAAAAATGGTTTTTATATATTTTTTGCTAATATGAAGATTAATGGAGTTAGTTACGTCCTAGTTTTAAGTTTTCACTTCTATCGGCACTCTCATGATTGCGTATTTTTTTAAAAATTTTACTGTTTTATTTTTTATGCGTTTCTACAGCACAAAGCCTAAAGAAAATATTACTGTGATGATTGAGTTTTTAAGGACAGTTAATTTTATCACGTCAATTCAGGGGCATTGTACAATCATAATTTTTTTTTATTATTTCATTTTAAACACCATTGTTCTTAGCCTCAGAGGTTTTTTTTTCATCTAAAATTTCGAATTGAAATCAAACTTACTTTGTTCTCAAAATTTCGACTTTTGGTTTGGAATTAGGACTTACAGTTTTTTTTTATTTTTTTTATGTTCAATCAAATTCTTCTCGAAATATCGATTTTACTCAAATGTTCTGAAATCCAGAAATGTTGCTCAAAGTTCTCAAATGTAAAAAGATTAGCTTCAAACTCTAAATTTCAACAAAAAACTTTTATATTTACTCTGGAGATTTTATTTAGAACTTTGGAATTTTTCCCAAATATTGATGTGTTTCTTAATCTTCTTATTTAGCTTTTAAATTGGACATTTTAATTTTAAAGAGAGAGAGAGAGAGAGAGAGAGAGAGAGAGAGAGAGAGAGAGAGAGAGAGAGAGAGAGACTACATTTCCAAATTATTTTTTAATTTCAAGGTTTTTTGAACATTAATTTCTATTACAACCAGGTTATGTACGATGTAACTAAAGTCGGAAAGGTCACTAATAGCGAGATAACGTTTTTGTGTTGTGGGTTGCATCTTGTATCCATTAAATATAAGCGCCCTCGTCGCAGCATCCAAAATATAAATTGAGATTCATTTCTGTGTGTAATTGAATACTAAGAACAGATAATTTTTATAGAAAGTTTAAAATATCCACTTCAATTTTTATATCAAAGTTTTGATTCTAACTTTAACATTTTGACAAAAAATGTTTTTACAAATTTCAAAGTTTTTTATGTCTGGTCATGGTGATCAGATTGACAATTCGAAGATTCAACTTAATACAAAATAAATTCAAGAATTAAAAAAATGGTGTTTATTTGATCCAGTTTTAAAATAAAAATTTCTGCGTTATTCTCGAAATGTTAACCATTTTTAAGCATTGAACACAAACCAATAGGTTTAAACATTTATCAGATTCGGACTTTGAGAACCATCGATCATTTTAGATCTCTTCGTTTGGCATACCCAACTCGAATGGTGACGAATCTGCCAACAAATATGCACTGACGAATTACTGGACATAATCCATGTGATTCCTAACTTTAGCGCCACCTATCTGTCTGTGGAAGAAAACATGGAATAGCTCTGACAAGCGTACAACAAACAGAATTGCTAGAAGGCATCAATATAACCTCCAAACGTGTAGGCAGGGCCGGATTTAGACTTGCTAAAGTCCTACACTATTTGAGATATAAGGCCCTTTATAAATCGAGATATTACGTCAGCGCCAAATATGACGGGGGCCCCCAAGACAGTGGGAGCCCTAAGCTAAGCTTGTGTAGCTTATATCTAAATCCAGCACTCCGTGTAGGTAGTCAAACCACCAACATCTAATCACTGACGTCTAACAGAAACAGTCACTTTGGGGAAGCCCAAATTTTTGATCAGTTTCAATTTTCACTTGAGTTTTCAAAAAGTAAACCGAATTTTTGACTTATATATATATATATATATATATATATATATATATATATATATATATAATCAATTCCCTTATACCGTAAGGTGTCGGGATTAGTATTCTCTATTTCATTCACAAAATTTTTTCCATTCCTTTTTGTTTAGCGCTAAAATTTTTGCTTCGTTTAGGTTTAATTGTCTCTTTCTGATTAATTTATCAATGATGTCACCCCATCTTTCTTTAGGTCTGCCTCTACGTCTCCGGTCCGATGTTCTTGCTTCCCATATTTTCTTTACTTGCATGTTATCTTTCATCCTTTGTATATGTCCCCACCAACCTAATTGTTTTTCTTCGACAAGTAAACCGAATTTTTGACTTAATATTCAAAATATCGGGATTAAACCGAAGCTTTTGACAAAATGTGAACACTTCTAACATATTTTTAAACTTAAATTGACATTATCGAAGTTTTTTCGAACTTTCGAAGTTAATTTCGAAAATTTCGCTGTAAACTCAAAAATCTAGACACATACTAATCGTATCCCAAAATCTCGAAATTTTTTCTAGAAATTTTTGTTTTTTATCGAAATAATATGGACAATTTTTAAACGCGAAATTTCCTCATAAAATACCAAATTTCAAAAAATATGCCTTTGACAAATTTGGGGTTTGTTCCAGGAAATACTTTTTTCTGTACCATAAATACCAATCTGTTTTTTCGAATTTCAAATTCAGCGTCAACTTTCGATACTAAAGTTAAATAATTTTGAGAAAATTCTATGTTTATAAACGCGAAATTTCCACATAAAATACAAAATTTCAAAAAATACGCCTTTTACAAATTTCGGGTTTGTTTCAGGAAATACTTTTTCCTGTACCATAAATGCCAATCTGTTTTTTCGAATTCCAAATTCAGCGTCAACTTTCGACACTAAAGTTGAAAGATTTTGAGAAAAATCTAGGTTTATAAAGAATAATTTGTCCCACATTTCGAATTTTTGAACATTATTTTCGAAATTTTGACTTTATCATCGACATTTCGGTTTTTTACGTGAAAATTTTACTTTTCTTCGTAATTCCATTGTGATTTAAAACTGAAACGAGATTTCGTTTAAATTTCGAGTTGAATCAAAATTTCGAGTTTAATCAAAATTTCAAGTTAAATCAAAATTTCAAAGTTAAAGATGATTGACTTTAAATTCGAAATTTCAAGAGGTTTCGTTTCAATTTTCGAACCAAAATGGAAAGTAAAATTTAAATCAAAAAATATATTTTTTTAAATACAATACACTCCAGAAGTTAAAGACGAAACTTCTAGGTTAAATCTTTGTAAAAAAAAAGGACGACATAAAGAAAACGTTTTTTTCTGAAATTAAAGTCTCGAAGAAAAAAAAAGCAAAGTTCGCTCGAGGAAAGAGACTATAAAGACCATACCCAAGGTCATTGGTGACAAGAGACCAAATTTGGGTTGAAAATATTTTATTAAAGATTTTCAACTCAAACATGTAATCCATTCGCAAAGAGTAATCCTTTTATCAGAAGTTAAAGACGAAATTTCTAGGTTAAATCTTTGTAAAAAAAAACGACATAAAGAAAACGTTTTTTTCTGAAATTAAAGTCTCGAAGAAAGAAAAACCAAAGATTGCTCCAGGAAAGATACTATAAAGACGATACCTAAGGTCATTGGTGACAAGAGACGAAATTTGGGTTAAAAATATTTTAATAAAGATTTAAGATACAATCCATTCGCAAAGAGTAATCCTTTTATCAGAAGTTAAAGACGAAATTTCTAGGTTAAATTTTTGCAAAAAAGGGACGAAATAAAGAAAACGGTTTTTTTCTTAAATTGAAACCTCAAAGAAAAAAACCAAAAGTGGCCCCAGAGAAGACACTATAAAGACGATATCCAAGGTCATTGGTGACAAGAGACCAAATTTGAGTTGAAAATATTTTGGCAGATTTTCAACTCAAATTCCTAATAAAGAAACCAAAGAAATTAGAAAACAAATCGAAGAGTATTACAAAAAGGGATGAAAGAACGCAATAAAAAATCTGGGGTGTAGACAGAATTTGTTTCAAGAGGAGGCAACACTCATCTTGAAAAATTGAGCCACAAATGAGATGCAGTTTTTATATTTTATTTTACGAATTTCCAAAATTTCGAAATTTCTAAAAATATATATTTCCAAGTTACTTTTTAATTTTTTTGATGATGACAAATGTTGAAATTTATAGAAAAAAGTCGAAGTCAGACATATTTTTCTGAAGAAAAGTTTTTTTCTGGAACGGACTAGTCCTTGGTTATTTTCAAAAATTTATATACAAATCTTATCCCCTGAAACCAACAAAACTTTAAAAAAATAACACTTACACGTTTCCATAGCCAAGCTATCATCTTCAGAAAAATACTCTGAATATTTCTCTGAAATTGATAGCTTGGCCATCGAAACGCAAGTGATTTTGTGTTAGCTGTCATCTCCAGAAAGAACTTTCTCTTCATAACTTTAAATTCCTTTACCAACATTCCGATGTGATTTTGAGAAAAAACAAATTTCTAAAAATAAGACGAGCATCTTCAGAGAAATACTCTGAATATTTATCTGAAAATGATAGCTTGACTATCGAAAGTGTTTTTGTGTTACCTATCATCAGAAACAACTTTTCTCAAAACTTTAACGTCCCTTTTTAACATTCTGATAAAATTTTGAAAAAAAAAACGAATTTCTAGAAATAATTTTGGTGAAACAGACTAGTCCTTGGTTATCTTCAAAATAAAAAGGTGAGAATTTGATGTCGAAATGCCAAATTTTGAAAATAAAGGAAATTTTGAAATTTCAAAAAGTCAGAATCTTTAAATAGTGGAAATTTTTAAAAATAAGGCGTGACTTTCATCAACTTTTTTAAAAAAGAGTAAAAATAATGCCAGAATGCGTTCATTTCTATGAAAAGCCCAATTATTTAAATATTCTAGAAATAATTTTGGTGAAACAGAAACAAAATAAAAAGGTCAGAATCTTTAAATAGTGGAAATTTTCAAAAATAAGGCGAGACTTTCATCAACTTTTTTAAAAAAGAGTAAAAATAATGCCGGAATGCGTTCATTTCTAGGAAAAGCTCAATTATTTAAAAAGTCTACCTTTGGAAATAAGTCGAAATTTTCTTTAAAAAAAATTTCAAATAGTTTTTAAAAGCTACAAAAAATTTGCAATTTCAAAACAAACCAAGAACTTGGGAATATAATTCGAATTTTTTAAAAATAAAGTGAAAACTTCGAAAAAAGAGAAAATTTTGAGTCGAAATTTTCAAAATAAATAAAATTAAATTTTCAAAAAAAGCCGTAATTTTGAAAAAGGTGGAAATTTTCGAAATAAGTGAAAAAATTTTAAAAAGACGAAATTTTGAAATATTTATATATAAATGGATATATAAATAATATAAATGAATTTTATAAAATAACAAAAATTTTGAGAAAAATCCAACATTTTGAAAAAAGTGGAAATTTTAAAAAAGTGGGAATTCTGAAAAATTTTATAAATGAAAAACTTTGAAAACAAAATAAATTTTCAATAAAAAGACTAGAAACGTGAAAATTTTCTAAAAAGTTCCTTGTTTTTAATTCGAAATTTTAAAAAAGCGGAATGTTTTATTAAGTTGAAATTCTTAAAATAGTCGAAGTTTCCAGTCAGTCAGAATGTTTAAAAAAAGTAACAATTTTGTTAAAACGGACTGGTCCT